>APFE031003918.1:0-17780 GCA_000404065.3 Pinus taeda | reverse complement strand
AAGTAGACTTTACTTGTTTGTTTCTAAGATAGCTACCAGTCTTAGTGGGAATAGCAGCATCCGAGTGGACACTATTCCCGGTAACAATACCTGTCTACCAGGGCCAAATGGTCAATGTCTAAATGAGGGGTTGTCACCGGTCTAACATCCAGAGAGGTTGGGGCAGCCATCTTTGTAATAAAATGTGGAAAATTGGGCTTTATATGGCTTTGGGAGTGAAATTTCAGTAATTGAATAACCAAGGTAGGGTATGAGCAATTTGTAGATTGGGGTTCTGGTACTTTGGGAATGGGAGACTCTCAATTAAATTTAAAATTAATCAAATTCTTTCAGTTATTTTAAGAATTTAAAGTTCTTTCTTTAAATAGAGGGTAATTACTGGTTCTTGTTCAAATACCTAGAATTTACAGTCAGGGTTGCAACTGGTTTTCAATGGGGGTTTGTAGAGGGCTTTGATAGCTAGGATGGTGTGCAGTGGTGGCGTTGGAAGGCTCTGATAGTTGGTAGCTAATCGTAGGAGTTCGGAAGGCGCAAGTGCTTCATAGTTTTAGCAGTTCGATTTGAGCAAAAAAGGGTGAAAATGGGGGTCGGGAGGCTTTTAACCTCGAATGGTTGGAAAAATGGTAGCAAAAAATGTTTTATGAACAGTGTTGGTTTTCACTTTGGCGGGGAGGTGGTTTTGGAGGCCATTACACCGCTTATGGGGGTCGGGCGGTATTTTTCCGAGGGAAGGCGATCTATGCCAGAGGCTGACGTGTAGGCAAATGGGCCCCGAGAAAAACCGCCCATATCGCGTGCTCTCGGGTCGTTAAAGGTCGGACATCGCGCAAGCACGATATGGGCGATGGTTGTTGGATCTGGAGGTGGATGATCGGACAACCATCGCATGGGAAAGTTTCACGATCGGGCGATGGGGCGGAGGTTAGAAGGACCCATGGGTTTTAATTATGGTTTAGAGTAATTAACCCATGTTTAAGTGCGGACTAATTAAATTGCCAAGTTTTAGGGGTAGCGAGGTTAGTTTACCTCACTAGGGTGGCAGGTTAAACTCGAGTTTAGTCAGGAAAATGGTTAAGTGGCAGAATTAGTGAGGCAGGGGGTTATAAGAGTTAGGATAAAGGGTTCAGAGGGGTTTTGGGTAATTATTGAAGTGAAAACATGATTTTTAAAAGGGGGAAAGGGGTTTCACACTTAGGGGAATGGATTTTAGGAGTAATTGACTAGGGAAATGTGTGAAACCAAGGGGTAGGAGTAAAAATGAGGGGGAAGGGGTTTTCATAAGCCATGAAGGTGTAAATGGGAAATTAGTGAGTATATAGTGGGGGTGAAATGCAATGAAGGGGGAGTTAGGCAAATCAACTTATGAGCATGTTTTTTTAATTGATAATTGCTCCTGCACACTTGAAACACATAGTTAGGTATGATAGTAGTGCTTATGCTCCAAATGACTTGTATTTCTGCAACCATTCTTTACTTACCCTTTTACATACCCTAACATTTTTTCTTCACTTTGGTGGGTGCACTTAAGCTAGCAAACCCTTTTCTTTCCTTTTCTTTTATAAAACAAAATATCTACTTCTAACCTTATATCTTCCAAGGGCTCAAATTAAATTGATGAGCTCCTTTTATTTCTCGACCTATCTAATGATCTGCCAAGATTGAATTGTTTGGTTAGATTTTTATTCTCTAACTATAAACATGAAATTCAAAGCATGAAATAGTCAAGATTAAATAGTTTGACTATCATGGGTTGTGGCATATAGGACAAGCTACACACAACCATTATTTAAGGCATTAATAGTAAAAAGTAGTGGCACTTGGACTTGCACACTTTCATGGTTTTTTGTTTGGGGTTCATGTTTTTTCATTTTTTTGATCTTTTCTTATTTTTCTTGTCCTTTGATATTTATTTTAGGACATACCCTGTTTACATTTTTTAATTTTAATATTGAAAACTTTTACAGAAAGCAAAGGTATGTACAATATTACAAGAGTTAACCTCAGCCAATTTAAAATTATGAATACTATCACTATAGGACTCTAACACAACCAACCAAGATTGATATTTAAAAACAACCCATTCCTCAAGAAATATGGAATATGTGTCCCTTCTCTCAGCCTTTTTAAATAATTACAATTATTTACAATGAGAAAAATATTAACCAGGGGATGTCGCAGTCTCCTCCTCTTTAGGGGGGACACCATCCTCAGTGTTCAATAACCATATATAAGCAAAGCATGCTTTGGAACAAGCATTCTTGATATGGAGCTTTGCATACACAACTTGTACAACATTTACAATGCATTTATAATTGCCTTACTCAAAAAATAAGAAGGGATATGTTGCCCACATTTGGTCAGCCATTTCCCACGTGGCTTCCTCCAGCCCAAAGTACCTCCACTACACCTTGACTTGATTTATTACTTGATTTTAGAGTGTGAGTTGTGTCTGATCCAAGATGCATAGAGGTTCCAATTGGAACTCTCCCTTTGGTTCTATCTATAACATAAACTAATCAATTACATGATTAGCATCTTACACATATCTCTTAAGAAACGAAACATGGAAAAATTCATGAACTCTAATTGTTGGAGGAAAGGCCAACCTATAGGCCATTGGCCCTATCCTTTCGAGCACTTCAAATGGCCCACAAAATCATGGTGCTAGCTTGGCACATGACCCAAATTGCAAGGATCTCTTCCTAGGTCTAACTTGCAGGAAAACATGTTCCCTTACTTGAAACTCTTTGTGCACTCTATGTCTATTGACATGGCTCTCTTGCCTGACCTACACCACTGTTAAATTCTGCTTAATGGTCTGCATTTCCTGTTCCATTTCCTTTAACATATCAGGCTTGATAAGGATCTTGTTCATTGGATCATTCCAATTGATAGGGGTGTTACAACTCCTCCCCTAGAGTACATTGAATGGGCTCATCCTCAGTGATTCCTGGTACCCCTTATTGTATGCAAACTCTACATGTGGAAGATATTCTTTCCACTTCTTGGGATGGTGTATTACATACATCCTTATCATGTGTTTAAGGATCCTATTTGTCCTCTTTGTTTTCCCATCAATCTGAGGATGATACGTTGTGCTAAATGCCAACTTTGTTCCCAAGCTTGCAAATAATTCTCTCCAAAATTTTGACGTAAATTTGACATCTTTATCCAAGATAATCTTCTTAGGAACTCCATGCAACCTCACTACCTCCTTAATGAATTTTTTAGCAACCTCACTAACTAAATTTGTGGACTTAACAACCACGAAGTGATCCTCTTTGCTCAACTTGTCAACAACTACCATGATTACATCATGTTGTTCAGAACCCTTTGGCAACCCTGTAATAAAATCCATAGAAATTACGTCCCACTTCCATTCTAGGATGAGAATAGGCTGCAATAAGCCAGTTGGTTGTTTGCACTCCACCTTTACTTGCTGGCACTCTATGCACTTGGAGATGAAATTTGCCATCTCCATTTTCAAATTAGGCCATAAATAGAATTTCTTGATGGTTGTTAGTGTCTTTTGGTAACATGGGTGGCCAAAATATGACTTGGTATGAAACTACTTTAATATGATTTTCTTCAATTCATTGTTATTTTGCACATATTTTTTACTTCTAAATTTAATCAACTCGCTTTCAAGAAGGCTATACTCCCTACTTTTCGTGCCTTTAGAACCTCGCTGCAATTTCTCTTCCAATTACCAATACCTTTCATCTTGTTGTCCAACATTTTTTATCCTTTCTTCAAGATCAATTCCATGGGAACTTATGGTTGTTGAATGGTTTAACTTCACTCTCCTGCTAAGTGTGTCATCCACTTTGTCCTCTTTATCTTTTATATATTTGATTTCAAAGTCAAGTTCACTGAGTGTGGCCAACCATCTAGCTTTCCTTTCATTTAAACTAGGTTGTTCAAATAAATATTTTAGCCCTCCATGATTATTCATTAGAGAAAACCTTCTACCAAGGAGGTAATGTCTCCACATCTTCAACCCATGGATGATGTCAACAAATTCCAATCCATGGGTTACATAGTTTTGTTCATGGTCATTTAATTTTCGAGATTGATAATAAACCACTTGTCCTTCCTGCATCATAACTCCATTAAGTCTCTTTGTGCAAGAATCTATACATATAATGAACTCCTTTTTAGGATCTGCTATTCTTAGCATTGGTGCATTGGCCAACAACTAGTTAAGTTGGTTTAATCTTGTAACAAAATCAACTATGCATCTGAACCTCTTCCCTTTATTTTGTAGAGCAGTAATTGGGTGGCCAATCTTAAAGAAGTTCTTGATGAAACTCCTATAATAGCCTGCTAGCCCCATGAAGGATCTAACTTCAACCACATTCTTAGGTGTTGGCCATTCCATGATGGCCTTGATCTTTCTGGGATCAATTGTTACTCCCTCCCTTGAGACAATGTGTCCCAAGTAATGAATTTGTGACTTAAATAAGTTACACTTATTAAGCTTTGCATAAAGATTATGCTCTCTTGGCAATTGCAGTATAGCATCCAAATGTTCTTCACGTTCTTCCTTGGTATTTGAATAGACTAGAATGTCATCAACAGACACTATCACCAAATTATCTAAGTAAGGACACAACATATTATTCATAAGGCACATAAAAGTTGCAAGTGCATTGGTAAGCCCAAATGGCACTACCACGTACTCATAATGCCCATACCATGTCCTGAAGGTATTTTTATGGGTATCCTCATCATTTATACACACCTAATGATAACTTGATCTGAGATCAATCATGGAGAAGATCGTTACTCCTCTCAACTAATCAAATAAATCATCAATTCGTGGCAATGGATATTTTTTCTTGATGGTCACTTTATTCAATTGCCTATAATCAACACACAACCTGAGTGTGCCATCCTTCTTCTTCACTATTATAAATGGTGCTCCCCCTGGAGACACACTTTTCTTTATGTAGCCCTTGTCAAACATCTCCTTGGGTTGTACCTTCATCTCAACTAGTTCTGGAGTGCTCATTCTACACAGTGCCTTTGATGTTAGAGCTACCTTGGCATTAATTCAATAGAAAAGCCTACTTCCGAGTGAGAAGGAAAACCAGGAATTTCTTTAGGAAACACATCTTAAAATTGTTGTAAAACAATGTATTTCCTAAGGACGTCACAACCATCATTCTTTGTACTACAATTAACTTCAACGTTGTTGGATATTTTCCAAACAAATAAAAGACATCCCTTCCCACAACTTCTCTTGGCTTGCATGGCTGAAAATAATCTCAACAATGTAGGTTTCAACTTTCCATGCAATAATCTAGGCTCTCCAACTTCATCAAAAAATTATGTGGTCTTCTCAAAACAATCTACCATGGTTTGATGTGCAGATAACTAATCCATGCCCAACAATATGGTATATGCTCCCAATGGAAACACATTGAGGTTGTCCACTATTAGCATCCCATTTAATTCAATTGGGAAACCCTTCACCTAATACCCCACTCTTCTTCTCGTCCCTGTCACCAGTTGAACTAGCTAAGATTCATCGTGTGCTTCCTTCTTTTGTGTGCATTTCTCAATGATAACGAGACTGATATAACTGAAATTTGAAGTAGTTTCAATCAAAACTAAAATGTTTTGGTCACAGAGCATACTTTCCATCTCTATAATCGTTGCCTAATGATAAGCTAGGTGAATGTCCATTGATGCATAAATTTTGGGTACATTTTGAGCCACATCCTTAAACGTTTCTGCCTCGCGTGCATTGTACAACCACAGGCCAACATGCTTGTGTTATGGGAAATATTTCCTTAAGTGATTCCCTCCACAAGTCCAACACTTAAAGGGAATCTTGTCATGGCCCTTGGTTTTTTCCTGAGTATAATGAGCTCTATTGGCAACGTTGGACATTTGTTGGTTCTCTAGGTTAACAGGGGTCACACTTATTCCCTTACTTTTCTTTTGTCTTTTTCCTTTAATCTTGGCACTGCCCTTGAGTTTCAAGTCTGATTTATATTCAAGCCTATGCTTAAACTATTGATAACAGTGCTTAAGCTTTCAAATTGAATTCTCTAATGTCTTGGGCTCATTGAAATCAATTCTATCCTTAAAGGATTGAGGTAGTCTACTGACATGCCTTTGAATCTTTGCTTTTTCTTCCTTAAGGAGGGAACTACCTTGGTAGATATAAGAATTTGATGATTTACTCATCATCTATCATTTGTCCCAAATTGAGTTCATAAACATAATTAGCCTCATTATTTAAGTATCTTTCAAATAGATACTTGCTCCCGAAATACTTCTCAAACTCCTTCCAGGATAACTCTTCTTCCCTTATGCCTTTACATTTTTCTGGTCTTCCCACCATATATCATCCTTACCTCTAAGGCTAAAAGTGGCTACCTTTACTTTAATGTTTTTTGAATGATTGTGGATTTAAAAAAATTATTTAGTCCCAACAACAAACTTTGACATCCTCTAATTTCCTCATTTCGTCATCAAAGGTAGGAGGCTTAGCCTTTTTAAACTCCTCTTGTATATACTATATTTCCTCATGGAAATGATGATGTATCCTTTTATATGTGTCCTCATCCTGCTACTCATGGGTGTTAGAGTTCTTTTTAGGAGTACTTAATAAGGTACCTCCTTCCATGGTGTCTTCGCTAGAAAATCGATGCCTCTTTCTAGATATTCTCTCATTTTCCCGGTTGGTTCTATCTTCTTGCCCCAAAGGAATTTGCACCTCCATATGGTTGATTCCCAACTCATGTTGCCTCTACCTTTGCAAGTCTAATAGGCTTTTCATTATGACTGCATTGACGTCCACTTGTTTCTCTTGTGCTCTGACAAACCTTTCATTATCAACCTTACAACTTCTTATTTCTACTCTCAAGCTCCTCAGTGTGTCCATCCAATCGAGAGATTTTTCCCCTCCTCTCTATCCAACTGATCTTTCTTCTTCATTTTTCCTTCCTTCTTCATATCCATGCCATGATTGATCGAAGCTATATTGCACCATTTTACTATTTATTCCTTGGTTTGTTAGTTCTATATTGTACCACCCTTTGTTATTCTTATGGTCTTTAACCTTCATCTCTTTGAAACTCAATGTCTTTTATGTAGTGTCATACACACACATAAATGTTACATTTTTAAATGATCTCAAAGAATACTAAACATTATCACCTTGTCTTGTTGATGAAAATCTGCAAGTGTATGCTAGTTGCAACATTACACCCCAATTAGCATGTCAGGATCAACACAATCATATCCAGTCATTAATACTAAGTTATATGTAGGGATCACAATAGAATATGCTAAGCAACACACATAATCAATACATAAACGCCATGTTTTTAATGCTCGACACGAGGCTTTAAGGCCTTACTTGATCTGGATTTAATTAGGAACGCAACAAATTAGAGATATAACCATAAATACATAGATGTAGTAGAAACAACACTTCATTCCATTAATATCAAATACTGAAATATGGTTACAAACAGAATGGAAATAAGATATCTCGGGCGATGGTAGCGTATATTTGAGAAGATATGTGGCAGCTACATGCCTCTAAATTGAGATAAAATGAGGCTCAAGGGCCCTTTTATTATTGAACAATAAGAGAAAACCCTAAACAACCAAAACCCTAACCTGAGGAGATGTAACACCAAGAGTTTATGGGCCTCGTTGGGGTTAGATGCGCAACCAACTTCCCGAGGTCGTAACTTGGTCATATTATCTTTGTTTGATGCATATGATACCTCATTGGAAAAGTCTATTCGAGGGCTACAAGTGTTGATGTTATCACTTTCGGAAATGTTGTTGCCATTTTGGCAAAAAAACATCTTTTAGGGACTCAAAACAGGTCCTGAAGTTCGAGACTTGAAAAACTGCCAAAAATAGTAAACTATGCTACATTTAGGGAAACTAAAAAACTGAAAGTGACAGTGGTGGGGGTTCAAGTGGGATAGGTAGGTTGCCACCAACATCCACCTGGATCATTCCTCCCCCCTTAGGAAGCAATGGTGCCATTGCGTTGAGTGATTCCATGAGATGGGGAAACTTCTGCTAAACTTGGTCCCTAGTGAGATGTTCTACTATCTCTGATGTGTCTAGTAATGGTGGGAAGCATGGTTGACGACGGTCTGCATTGAACACTCAGTGAAAGCCAAGGAATGGGGGAATGTTGTGCTCTAAAGCATTGTTTCCCACATCCTTGGTAATGGTGTAAGGACCATATCAGAGTGGTCTGAGCTTCCGATGGGCTCTTGTAAGGCGTTCTTTCTGCAAATGCAACTTGACCTTGTCGCCCACCTGAAACTTGTGTGGCACCTGATGTTAATCATGTTGCTGCTTATACTTGACATTTTCCACAATGGAGCAGTGATATATCGGCCCGTCAGGTAGAGGTGCTCCGGGAGTCAGATCGAACAAATGCTTGACCTAACAATGCAATGGTACATTTGTGGGTGAGGAAAAGATGTCCCTATATTATTTCATGGTTGTATCCACCTTCTTCTATTGCGTGAAGGAACCCTTCCCAAGCCATGGATGTGGCTACTATCTTCCCCTTACTTTGAGAGTGAACCAGAAAGAAAATAAATTTCCTAGTTTGGGAGATGATCTTATTGCATTTCTTAGCAGAGATCAAAGAGGTGGCAGTAGGTGGGCCTACCTCCGGTATCATGTATAGCGTATTACCCAAAGAAATAATCACAGAGCGAGGTCTAGACTCATATACAACATGTCACTTCCACAAGTATGGTTTTCCTAATAAGACATCACAAACGTCGAGAGGAGCAACATCACACAATACCTCATCTGTGAAGGGCTTGATGTTGTAGGGAAGGCACCACTGTTAGATGACTCAAAGATCTCGTCCTTGGTGAAGCCACCCGATGATGTAAAGATGTGGGTGTGGTATGGTCAGTAGGCTCAACCACTTCACGACCTCTTCTAAAATGAGGTTCTTTTGGCTACCACTGTCGAAAATGAATTGTAGTGACGAACCCTTCACCCACATTTAAGAGTGGAAAAGATGCTCCCCCTCCTCTGGATCTTCGGGCTCATTCTTTTGAATCTTGGTGGTCGCAACAATGGCGTTGGGCTCCGCATCTATAATCTTCTTCCCTTTGTCATTCCTCTTGTCAGGATCTGACTCAAGGTTGAAACATGTATATGATTCTAAAGCCTTCAACTCGGCCACTGACGACTGCCTGGCCTGACACTAACTTTTGTTGTCAGTCGGGCTCTTATGGAACTCACACCACTTCCTTGTGTCCTTCTTTGACTTCGTGGTGGTGTTCTTTTCTTGCAGCTTCGACGGGTTGTCTTGGGTCACCCCGCATTGGCTTTGTCCTTTGTTCTTCAGATTCGCAGATCTAAAGTCTCTCTTCTTTTTTTTAAACTTCTGATTGATCTTGACAACATATCGGTACCCCATGTCAAGAGAGGAGATGTCCAGGAACTCCATCTCATCCTGGATGTACCTATGTAGGCAACCACGGTATTTGAGTACCAATTGTCACTCATAATCCTTGATACCCAACTTTGTGTGAAGGGTATGGAAAATATTGGTAAATTCCAGCATGTCTTGGTCCCTTCCTTGTCGCAATGTGGTCCACTTTATGTATTTATCCTCATATCTTCCGACAGGGTAGTACTACTCCTTTATGGCATCTTAGAATGAATTCCAAGTGGGTGGGGCTGAAAATAGTGAGGTCGTACTTTCATCTTTCTGCTTGCAGTAGGTTTCCCACTAGTCCTTGACGTCGGGGCAACTTTGAGAAGTGCAAAAGTGATCTTTTCCTGGCTCGAAAAATCATGAACAAAAAAATATCCTTCTAGAAGATTTAACCATTTATCTACGACATCTGCATCTATCTGACCCTCAAATATGGGAATGTCAAAGTTAACTTGTACCTTAAAGGATGTGGCACTTCTAGAGCAATTGCTAGAAGTAGATGTGTCGCCCCTGGGTAGCCGCTAAAGTACCTGAGCAAAGTTGTCCATCATCGCGTTCCTTTGTCACTTGAGGGCTTCATCAAGCAAGATTTTGATAAGATCTCCTGCCCCTTCGTCTTTCTTTTCATCCGCCATGGGAGGTCGTCGGGATTTACAAGGCTGGTCTTGCAAAGGTTCGATCAATTCAAGCCTTAACTCCTTATATCCCGACCTCGTTGGGGACATGCAAAGAAAAAAATAGAAAGAGAAGACCGCTCTGACACCACTGATCCAAATTTAAACAAGAATGCAACAAATTACATATATAACCATAAATACAAAGATGCAATAGAAATAACACTTCATTTCGTTAATATCAAATACTGAAATATGCTTCCAAACATAATGGAAATAATATATCTCAGGCGATGGTAGCTTATATATAAGAAGAGATGTGGTAGCCACATGCCTCTGAATTGAGTTACAATGAGGCTCAAGGGCCTTTTTATTATTGAACAATAAGAGAAAACCCTAAACAACCAAACCCCTAACCCGAGTAGATGTAACACCAAGAGTTAATGGGCCCCGTTGGGGTTAGTTGTGCAGCCAACTTCCCGGGGTCGTAACTTGGTCATATTATCTTTGTTTGACACATATGATACCTCGTTTAGGGCCTCAAAACAGCTCTAGAAGTTGAGGACTCGAAAAACTACCAAAAATAGTAAATTGTGCTACAATTAAGGAAACTGAAAAACTGGAAGAGGCAGTCGTGGGGGTCCAAGTGGGATAGGTGGGTGGCCACCAACATCCACCTAGATCATCACTCGATCTTCAAAGGTCTAGGATTGAACCTTTGCTTAGCCACTTCTGCGATAGAGCCCATCTAGTCCAAGTGTGGAATTTGGAAGCTCCAATACCACCCTATAACATATCCCCTTCTGACCCTGGCCCTAAATAAGGGTAGAAGGAGGTAGTTACTGGACAGACCTGGCTCCCATAATCATGTCATCGAAATGAGGCCTAATTTTTTTTTACCCTTTCTCAACCATCTCAAAACTTAAATTTGTTAACATCGTTGTGTTCGTCTCATTGAGACCTTTCTAATGATATAAAGTTTACCCCAATCCCATTCCTGGATCAAAATATATGACCATCTAAATATGAGTCATTCAGTTAGCACAATTTCACCAACCTGCTACATGGTTCCCACGTGGTTATCCTAGTTAGTCTCTCATTTCCACATGTCAATGTTACCTTAGTTGTCGACCTGCTCACACCCATGTCACACATTGACCCTCCTTGATGGTCGATAAGACCCTAGCTATAAATCAACCATATATATATATATATATATAATATAATATAATAATATATATAGTAAGTATTAGTAGTAAATACAATAATGTATTATAACATATATATACATAATACATAGATACAACAATACTCTATCTTATATATTACACATAATATAATATTATAATAATATATATATATTATATATATATAATGTATATTATATATGTGTGTGGTGTGTTATGTAGCCATGAAGGGCACACACAACATACAAACGTACATGGCTACATCACACACACACACCACTTATATAATATATATAATATTATATAATATATATATAATATATATGTGTGTGTGGGTGTGTGATGTGCCTGAAGGGCACACACCAACATACACACGCGACACCACACACACACACACACACATATAATATATAATATAATATATAATACATATATGTTAGATCACAATATATACACATAACATATATATAAATAGTATAATATATTATATAAGTAACAATATATTACATATAATATAACATATGTATATACACTATATAAATATTATATATATATATATGTATATATATGTGTGTGTGTGTGTGTGTGTGCGCGTGTTGTATGTTGGTGTGTGCCCTTCATGGCTACATCACCCCACCACTGAAAACCTTGGTAGGTTCCCAAACTACTCCCTGCTGAGATCTTTTGGGATACATGAATGTTCCATCTCCATGTTAGGATTCAACCCCTTCTTGACTTAAGTGCAACAGATTTGTGCCACATGACTTGCCCCCACCAAATGGGCTCTACATGCCACGTCATCCTAGGAAGTGGATCTCGATGGGTCCTGCCATGCACTTTGCTCATAATCTTTGGGGAAAGGGGTTTGGGTGACATCACTGACCCTAAACATCAGGATGACATCATCCTACATGATTCCCTTTAAGTGGATTCGGTACCACGTGACCATCAAACCCCTGTAGTTCATGTCTTTCACATTATGCTGGAATTTGGCCTTATGCCTAATCGATGTACGTGTCCATGCAGTGGCCCACATCACTACATAATCCTAAGAACTTGATCCCAATAGTTCCTCCTTTTTACTCCATTTGAAACGTTTGAGATCATCTATTGACCATGGACACTAATCCATCGATGACCCAAATCTCACAGGCTAACGTGCATGGTCACTTGGCCTACTAGGTGTGAGTTCCCTGACTCTTCTGAGCCTTAAACTTCCAACCCTTAGCTTAATTAATATATGAATGATTGGATCCCTTCCACCACTTGGAATTCAGTCATGGTTTTTCGGTTGCATGAGGGCCTATCATGGCTTAGTTCCCAAGCCTGCATGTTACTAAGACTTTGGCCTTGCTTGGTGTCCATATGCATAAATATGCAAGGACTTGAACTTAGTGCATTTCAATGGGTTCTTCCCTCAACGTTTGTTATATGCATGCATATACATAACCATCGCTATCCCTCTTGAGCTTGCAAGAAATTGGCATAACCTGGTCTGTGAAACATATATGAGTGCACCTACATACATAAGTATGTATACCATCCCCTTGACACTACAACTTACAAGTCAAGACCATTTAGTCTCATCATTTCCTTGCAGTCAATTAATTACTTAACATAGGTTATCTACCTCTTACACATAGGTCATATAGACTAATTCCACATACTCAAGACAATTACAAGAATAAACAATTTCAAGAAGAAAACATACAAGAACATTTCTGCATGAGAATTTACATTCCTTAATATTAACATAAGCCACATATTAACACAATAACCACACACACACCAACATATGAATGTAAGTAATTACTAGTTAACATAGATTTCTATCTCTTCATGCTCTAACATTCTTAAGTCATTTCAAGATTAGAATATCCACAAAGACTAAACTATTTCATAAGATATTTATACAAACATTAACATTCCTCATTCATGCAATACACAATACTCCTGTGCATCAACATAACATTAATTTGATGCAAATATTAGAGACATAACAATAACCACAAGTGCAAAACATAAGAGTGTACTTATCTTATAAGAGATATGGAAACTGAGAGTGGGACTCTAACTCTCCACCAAACCAAAGACAAGCTACAAACAAGGTTACTTGTAGTTGTCACCCCCGAGCCAGATTCTGGTGCTTGAGGTGGAGTGCTTCTGAGGAATTTCCACCAATATAACAATTCAAACAGGATTCCACAAGGCCACACTACGTTCATCCACCAACTACACACATTTTCATTCAATCGTTTCAGGCATAATCACATCCATGCCAGGATACCACAATGCATAGAGTTTTCAGCTCACATTCAGGAGAAGAGAGTCCACATTAAGGAAGGTTCATCAATGGATAAATTATTGATGGGTAATTGGTTCATCAATGAGTCAAGCATTCGATCTTTAGCCCCAAGGAAACTCTTGATGGTTCATCAACCATCAAGAGCACTTGAGTGTCTTCCAAATCCAGTAGCTTTATCAATACACAACCTTTCAGTGTGCTCCTTAGCCTTACAGGCAAGCCATTGCTCTCTATAATTCTTTCACCCAACAAGCCTTTATGAGGGTTCTTCAACCAGTTTTATCTCTCCAAAGCATGACTGATTACCAATTTTGATCGTAGCCTTCCCTGTATCTTCCAGTGTCTTCTCCACTACCTACACATTTTATTCTAGATTCTTTGTGAGAGAGAATGAGAGAGCGTATTCTCTTTTTTCTATTGCGTACTATGCATCCCATTCCCCAAATAGACTAATTGTATGTCTTTTTACCAACTCCACGCTAGTCAACCACTTAGGATAACACAACCTATGTTGCCTTTAATATTTTTTCCTCTTCTTGATTATCGTTAGAGCTAAAGGACATCTAGGCATGTCCATCATTTTTCCAGTTAAATTTATTGCTAAGTCAACCCATTTAAAACCACTCATCCAACTAGCACTGATATTTATTAACAATGCATTCCTCAAACAATGTGGAATATGTGTCCCTTCTCTTATCCTTTTTTAAATAATTACAAGTATTTACAATGAGAGAAATATTAACCAAGGGATGTCACATGATGCATGGTCGAATTTGAACATAATGTTGTGGGTTCTTTGGAAAGAGCTCCTTCCCTTAAGAACCTTACCCTTGCTTGTGTCTCTTTGCATCTGACCTTGATTTGCAGGAATCCCTGAAGTTGTCGGTTAAGCTACGTTGGCAACCATTGAAATCCATACTCTTGGTGTTCTAGGTAGAACCATGTTTCCATATGATGGTGGCCTCGGACTTCCTCCTTGGAGAAGGTCGAAGGGGCCTTCTCTACAAACCTTGGTTGTTGAGGAAAAATGGTTCTCTTTCCCTTTTTCAACTCTAAGTGCTCTTAGCAAGCATGTTCAGTAGCTTCTGCAACTGAGGATGGTTTCCACATCCAAACCATTTCCTTAATATTAGGGTTCAATTTATAAATGAAACAATTTTATTGGCATTCATCAATATCTATGCAGGAGACATACTTTACCAATTCTATGAATATGATCACATATTTCTCTATCATGCAGTTTCTTGTACAAAAGCATGGAAGGCTCCTACCAACTATTTTTCGTAATACGCTGGTAGGTACTTCTTCATAAATCTTTCCTCAAATAACTCCTAGGTAACTGTGTGAGGAGGGAAGTGTAGTTGTCGCTCCAAATTACCTCGCTAGTTTAGAGCAATATCTTTGAGTTGGAATATCGCTATCTTAGCTTTTGAATTAGAAGTGTATTCTCTTAGTGCGAAATATCTTCTCATTCCCTCCAACTAGGCTTCTCATTTGCTAGCACAACCTTTGACAAATTTTGTGAGCTTCATCTTATGGAGCTCCCTAGTAATGTCCTCGATTGGAGGTCCTCTATCAAAGTCTCCAATCCTTCAGGGTTTCCTACCCTAGATGGAGGGTGCTCTACTACCACCTCAATTGTTTGACACCCTCTTAATGCCTCATTAATTGCCTCTAGGGAGCAGAGGATGAGAGCCAACTATGGTGATGGTAGTGGACTATTTGGAGAAGGTTCTCGTTGGGTCGACCTTTCTAGACCTTGATTTCCTCGTGTCCTCACCATTATGAACTGCTCAAATATCTTCATGACACATAAAACTTATTAGTGCAACTTAGGACCTTGTGAGTTCTTACTTGGCTCACACATGTTTACAACATGACATGTGTAATATTTCCTTTTAATATGCTCATAAACGAGTGTTACTGATATTGAGACTAAACTCTCTCCCATCACTAACTAAAAAAGCGTTGTGATGCATTACTAGTCAACTTCAAATGTCTTCCTAGCATCAAATCCCCTTTTACTAACCTTAATTAATATTAAAATGTATTAAAATTAATCTTAAACTTTAATTAAGCCTAGATAATATCTATGGATTAATTATTAACCCTTACTTAATTAGTCACTATTAGCAGGGGCTTCTATCACAAGCTTGCTCTTTCTCTGTGTCTGTAAATTCTTTCTGATAGCCAACTCCTGGTGAACCAGTGGTGAACCTACTCAGATCTTTCTCGCACTAGCGACCTTCACAACGGCTTCCTCGCCTTACACGGTCTTGGCGTCCCTTCGATCCTTTGGCGAACTTCCTGCGAACTTCGGACGAAAGCACAGAGAGAACTACTATCACAGCGGACTTTTATAAATGCACAGAGATACTCAGGATGAAAATGGAATACTCATTTTATTTCAGAATGAAAGTTTCTTACAGAATGCTCACAGAGCTTTTACAGAGATTGATTCTTTCCAGAGACAGACTAGTCTTGCTTTTTCTGGACTTTTCACAGCTTAATCATAAGCAAGTTACTACCAGAGGCTTCTGGCAAGATCTAGGCTCTTTCTTCGAATCAGACTTTACACACCCAACTTGACTCTTCTAATGATTCGGCCACTTTAGGTTCTTACCAGTGCCGAGCACACTGATACGCAGGCTTCTCGAATCAACTAAGGACTTTGAGTAATTACTCGTGATGCAAGCAGGTCGGATTGAATATCCGCAGATGCAGAGCAGGAGAATACTCGACTCAAACACTCAAGACTAAGACTCGATAACTCTAAAACCCGATGCCCTCGTAATGAGCCTTACCCTTCTTTATATAGCAATAGAGGGGGGGACAAACATTACTGTTATGCAGACCGAAAGGACCTCAAGAATCATTTCATTTTTGTCATTTTATCAAAGCAACGTCCGCACAAATATTCGGGCCAAGCCGAATTATTGCTTTCGGGTAATGCATGTGATAAATCTTTGAAAGAAAAGATTCTTGTACTAAAACCAGGCCTATAGTGGGCTACACAGTGGATACTTTTGTACAAAAAGACCACGAGAAAAGACTATGAGAGAATATTTACACTGTGGAGGCTTTTGAACAGTAAAGCCCACGGGAACACTAGCCACAATTAAGCCCTTGTGACTGGTACTTATTCAAAATAAAGAAAAATCAGGGAATCTTTCCCTCTTGTAAAGCAAATCATCACAAGCCTTAGTATATATCCGCCGGACAATCATTGGTTTTCCCAGTATGATCTGATGTTGCACTTTGGTTAGCACGCACCATTCTAAATGATCTACCATATATTCATGGAGAGCATAATTAGTCATGTGGAATGGGTCCCACTCTTTGACTGTCATTTCTCTGACTGTGTTGTAGATGCGATGATAGCAATCTCCAATGTTGTAATCAAAACATTTCTGACAGTGTCTTCTTTGAAATCCTTCATGGTACACAGGATCCATAGCTGTTCTGTTGACTCCATAATCTGTCCACCAATTTCTGAACCATTCACATTGCTGATTATTTTGTGAGGCTGCCATTGTGCTGAATTTTAATTTTGTATAGTGGGTATCTATCTTATCATCCACATTCATAAAGTCCCACCATAACTTTTTATAATCCTGGAAATTATAGACTGTGTCTGGGAATATTATTTTTGGGTCATTTCTTGGCCATCTTGCTCCTTGTTGGATGTGTGAAAGATTTTCCCATAAATCTCTTGTACGATAAATACAAAAGTATGCCCCATAGATTCTGGTATTGCTGTCTCCTTGGTGACCAATCCGTCCAATGTCATGAAAATTTGACTCTAATGCCTCTCGTGCTGTCCTTGCATTAGCCTTTGCTTTAGTATAGATCACGTCATGGATCCATTTTCTACCCTTTGGATATATTCTTCTTTCTGGGACATAATGTTGAAGATCTGAATGTGGCTGGAGATCTGCATCAAGAACTTTTGTATTTCGTAGTTGCCATGTAGGCTTCCAGCTGTTTTTGTATGTTTCCCAGTCTTGGTTATCTGGGATGGTCCGCAAGACTTCACATTTCTGGCTTGGATCCCACTCAGTGACGATCATCATGACTTGTGCTGAATCTTTTCCAAGATATTCTCTGCTGAGAAAATCAGGGAGGCAATTTTGTTCTCCTTTAATGTGTTCTACAGAGAAGTCAAAATTTGCAAATAATGCTTGCCATCTGGCAAACTTTGCTTCTTCTGGTTTCTTGAT
>APFE031003903.1:28461-45387 GCA_000404065.3 Pinus taeda | reverse complement strand
TAATATTATGTTAAAATATTCATTAACCTATCACATTTAAAATGTAATTATTATTACATGTTTTAATGTAATATAATTATTTACAACATATTACATTACATTACAATGTTGTGGACCCAAGAAATAGTTGTGGACCCAACATTGAAGATAGGACATGATGTACTTTTCCTATCACATGACTCCTTGCTTAATCTACATCAGTGAAGCCTTGCAACTTCACTCCCTCTGTCTGTTTGTACGATAATCCATATTGGGTAGTGCCTTTGAGGCACGGTAACACATTATTTGTTTCCTTCCAATATAATTTGGAAGTCCTGACAATAGCTTGGCTAAGCTGGTTGACTACATAGCACATGTCGGGTCGTGTGTTCACAAGATACATCAATGAACCCACAAGCTTTCTCTCAATGGTAGCATTAACTTCCTCACCTAAAGAAGCATACGCCTTCCTCTAGTTTGTTGCTATAGATGTGTCCATGGCCTTATACTTCTCCATGTGGAATCTCTCAAGTATCTCAGTCATATACTTGCCTTGAGACACAAACAATTCATCATCACCTTAGACATAAATATCAAATGTCCAGTTATAACAGCTGACATTTAATATTTAAAAGAAAAATATATTAATAAAAACATGAGAGAGAGATTGTTTTAAGAAGGGGCATGTATTAACATTTTAATATGAAAAATGTGAGTTACAAATAAAATATTTCAATTTGAACTATGTATATATTATCTAAAATGAGTGTGAATAAAAAAATTCTTATACATAAAAGATTTTATTAGTATTTTTCTCAAAACCAACAGATCCATCTTATCTCTAAATCTACCAAGAGCCTAGAGGAATAAAAAAGAGGCTTGCATCTTGAGATATTTGATGTCTCTCTACCCTTGGTAGATGTGGAGTTAAGATAGATTTATGCTAGTTTAGTTAAGCTTTTTTAGCAACATGAGATGTATGATGACTATCTTGATGTTTATCATGGATTGATGCCTATCAACCTTTACCAACCATTTAAAATAAAGGTCGATGAGCATCAATATAGTTATGATACATCTCATGTTGCTAAGAAAATTTAACTAAATTAGTGTAAACCTATCTTAACTCCATATCCACCAAAGGTAGAGAGAGATAAAATATCTCAAGATGCAATCGTCTTTTTAATTCCTCTAGGCTCTTGGTAGATTTAAAGATAAGATGTATCTATGTTGGTTTTGAGAAAAATACTAATAAAATATTTGAAGTATAAGAAATTTTTTATTCCCACTCATTTTATATAATTATATACATAGTTGAAATTGAAATATTTTGTTTGTGACTCACATTCTTCATATTAAAATGTTAGTACATGCCCCCTCTTAAAACAATCTCCCTCTTTCTCATGTTTGTTATTTATATTTTTCTTTTAAATATTAAATGTCAACTGAACATAAGATGAATCACACATCATATAATATCAATAATATTATTTCTACATGTTGTCTATCAAAGTTATAGTAGTAAGGAATTACGTATCTTCTTCATACTAAAAAGGTAAATTAAATATTTTTTACTTTCAATTACTTTATCTCTCTATATAAATATAAAGTTCATGTAAAACTAAGGTGGAAATTGAAGTATTTTATTTATGGCTAAAGTTGATTTTTTTTTTTTATTGATATCTTTAAATAGACATCATTCATAATAAACATCAAAATGCTTAATTATCATCCATCTCAAGTGCTAAAATTAGAAAATATATATAAGAATTAACTTAATTAGAAAATATATATAAGAATGAACTTAACCATAGAGATTCTTCCACTTTATCATAGATATTCCTGATATGTAAATGAGCTTTTTTACAATACTATTGACCAATACTAGGGCTTCTCAATACGGCATGTCGAAAAAGACATAACTCATTTCATATGAAGATATTTTGTAATTTTTTTATATTACTAACAATATTTTAGAATATTCTATAGAGGTTAAATACCTACAATGCACCTAATAATATTGATAATAAAATTAAAATTGTGAAAGCCTTATTCTAAAATACACATGGCTATGGACATAATTAATTATAAAATAATCACTATATAAATTAAACATGTATACATTTAAAAAAAACATGTAACAAGTTTTGCTAAAGAAAACTTCTGTGATCCATAATTAAGAGGAAAACTCTTTAGATTAATCACATGGGATTTATAATTTATAGGAAAACTCTTTTAGATTAATCACATGGGATTTTTGGGGTCAAAGTTACCCTATATTGTGGTTCATCATAAGGACATGAATGGAAAATAAAAACTAAAAGGAAAAATATAAATAATGTTGAGATATTCTAAAAAATTCCAATAATAAATGAAAATAATACATTAAAAAACCAAATAAAAGACCAAAAACTACTACCTAATTAATCAATAATTAAAATAACTATTAAAAACAATAAATAAAACATATAATTTTTATAAAGTAAATATTATTAAAAAATATATGTATGTTATAAAAAAAACAAATAATTAAACTATAAAAAAAACAATAATAATAAAATATATTAATAATAATATGAAAAGAAATAACTATCAATAAAGAAATCCAAAAGAACATTCAAATTACCATAGAAAAAATATAAAAAGAAAACGGATAAACTAAAAACTAATCAAATTGCTAAGAAAATATCCTCTTAAAAATCTATTCATCAATATCTTAAAAAATAAAATCTACATTTTTTTATTATATATTATAATGCATTAATTAATAAACTATACTGACTAATGAAAGTCTAATCAAATTAAATAATAAATAATAATTTAATATATATTTAAAAATAAATAAATAAGTTATGATACCAACGAAATTGATAAATAAAATGAAAAATAAACAAGTATAATAATAATAATAATAATAATTAAAAAAGAATAGAACTAAAAATAAAACAACAACCATCTCAATAAATACTAAATATATTTAAATAAATAAATAATGAATACACATTAAACAAAACAAAAAGAAAGATTAATAATATTAATAAAAACCTAGAAAATCTAAAATGAAAAAATCCTTCTAACAAAGAAAGTAAATAAGAAAACAAAAGAATAAAAAAACATTATATATCGATGATTTTTATTTTATTACATTACATTAATATTTAAAAAAAAGTTCGAGATCATGTTAACTTATATATATATGGGAAAGAAAGAAGAAATTATGATGAAAGGGTATGAATCCAATTTTTACTTATCTTCCACGTTTCATCTTTATTTAGATTGCTCACATGTTTGTGAATTTCCAAAACTTCCTTAAACTTCCTATGAAATAAGTGATCAATATTAGCAATGATCTTAGGCTCTTAAATACAAATTTGATGTCTAGATTTTTCCGCATGTTTCGTTAAGGTAGAAGATCAAGATCTATTATGCTTGATATTTGCAGCGTGCTCTTGAATTCTCTGCTTCACAAATCAACCAATTTCTCCAATGTAGGGCACACCAAAGGAGAAAAGGATTAAGTAAACACCCTTAAGAATGCAAACTATCTTGTCAGTGGTACCAAGAATGAAAGGAAGATGCACATAATCAACGAAATCATTGGGATCTTTCTTTTGGCTGAGTCCTTTCCTAGCTTTTTGGAAATCCATGAGATCTTGGGATCTACTATAGCCATTGTTTTTATAGACTTTAAGGAAATGGTGTTTTTCCTTTTCAAGGTTACTCTCATTAGAAATCCGTAGGGCTTAGGTAACGAGTGTGTTAAGGACACCTTACTTCTGAGCTGGACAATGATGAGAACTAGAATCAAGGTGTTGCTCAGTGTGAGTTTTTTTACAAAAAACTTGATGAGAAAATGAAACTTCACCCTTCTCAGAGATAAGAACATCAAGTAATGAGAGTCTATAATTAACTTCTGTCTCCATTGTGAACTTGATGGAGCTAGATTGATTGTTAACAAGCAAAAGGAAAGATTCCAGCTTGTCCCGACCATGGGGCCAACTAATGAAGGTATCATCAACGAACCTCTTCCAAATCTTCAGATGAATCAGAGAAAAAGCCAAAGCTCTAGTTTCAAAGTCTTCCTTGAACAAGTTCGCTACAACTAGGGAGAGTGGAGAACCCATGGCTCCTCCACAAGTCTGTACATAGAATTCACCTTGGAAATTCACCCTCACTTTACCATGAAGATTTTTAATCTTAAACAAGATTTGTTACAATACCCTGGGCCAATACCATGGATTATCAATACATGTCCAAAAAAATAGTAACTCATTTCATATGACACTTGGTCATATGATATTTTTTTTAATTAATAAATTTAAATAAAACCACAAAAAAAGCATGAATATTTTGGAGATAAAACTTTACCTTTGATTTGTGTATACTACTAAGAATATCCTGTACTATTCTATGGAGGTTAAGTCCATGCCATCTACCTAATAATGATTGATAGTTAAAATAAATTTCGAAGTTTTTTCCAAAATAAACAAGTTCATCAACATCGTTATTATTATTATTATTTTTCTATGTAGTTCATGTACTGTGACCACTATTTCCATAGAATGTGACTCATATTTCCATAAAATATTTATTTATAGTAGGTTACCACTATGTCCGTGGAATATTTATTCCAAGAAAATCCACCCAGAGTAATCACTTCTAGCTAGATCAACCATGGAGAGAATTGAACCATGGACATATCAATAGTAAATGTGCTTTAACTATGGCAACTAAAGAAATTGTTATTACTACTATTAATCTTCTTATACAATTTTTTATTTTTTTATTTTTTTTTTGCTCCACACATTTTTCATTCAAAATTTTTATCAATTGATTTGGTTTACTCTTTTTTATTTATCTTTAAATTTTCACTTATTTTTATTATTTTTTTGACTGGTGGAATCAGTAATGTGCCGACTCTCATACTCGTGTGACACAACATCAATCCCCAACATCTACCACTATAACCTCCAAGTGCAACTGCACCGCCCCCAAGCACAATGCACATGTAAGACACAATTTAAACTTGTGACCTCCATAGCAACACAAACATGAAATAATGATTGAAAACAAAATATATTTCAAACAATGGTATGTATGCATGCACATACACAAATTACATTAAGTCATTACTCTATAATATAGAGTTTCTTATATTTAACTTATTCCTAATTTAGGAGGAGAGGTTGAGAGAATTTCTCAACCATCACTAACAAATCACAAACCAACTTCTCAAATATAAGATGTAAGCATTAACTCTAAGTGCCTCCCTTAATTCTTACATTACATAAACTTATTGAAACCACCCATAAACAACAAAACACAAAACCATTCTTTAAATTGTTTACAACTTCTAGATCACCATGGGCTCCATCAAGTTGTCTCCTGACCCTCGTAAAGGTGTAGTCAACAAGTTGGATTCCCGAGTTCCACTCCTGAAATCCTGAATCACAGATTTCCTGAAGTCAATTACTGAACAACGTCCTAATTTTTCATCTAACCTCACTCAAAGACCATTCTCACATGATCAACAATGAGGGATCCTTGCCTAGATCCAAAATTGCCAATATATTTGGATAACAATCCATGTTGATCCTTTTCACTGAACTACAGTTTTTTCTAAAAGAGTTTGAGAGTTTCAAATTCTTCATTGAATTCATCATCAGAATTCAATGAATATTCATATGTGGCTATGTTCATTGATACTTTTACCTTCTATTTTAATAGATCGCTGGCACAATCTTTGCAATTCCACATTATACGCCCAATTTTCTTGTAGCAATAGCATTCAAGTTCACTTTTATTTTCATTTTTCTTTCTCATCCTTGTCTTTGAAAATAATGCATTTTCTATTTAAGAATTTCTTTCTGTATCCTTTGGTCTTAGTCTTTTTTCCTCTGCCAAAAGTGTTGCAATTGTCTCATCCAATTTTTGTGAAGACATTTGACTCAAAGTGAAGACAACATTACTATAACTTGAAGGTAAGCTATTTAAATAGATGCCTTTTGCATATTCGTCTTCCACCTTAACAACTGCTTCAAACAACTGTCTTAAAAGAGACATTAAAGTATTTACATAACTGGACATAGATGTCTCCTCATTCATTTTAATTCTAAATAATTACAACTTTATATAAAATTTTGCATTTGTAGCTTTTGCACCAAACAATTGAATCAAGTGTTCCCATATTTCCTTAGATGGTTTAGTGAGATCTACAAGATGTAACTGTGAATCTGAAAGAGTAAGTCCGATAATGGACTTAGCTTTTTCATCTCTACTTTTTCATTCAAGTAACTTTCTAGCATCTGTAGGTGCCACTTCTAAGCCTTGCGTTATGCCCCACAAACGTTTCTATATTAATTTAAACTGCACTTTTACTTTCCATGAGGGGAAGTTTAAGCCACACAAAATTTCTAAGACCATGAATTCCATGATTAGAAAATATTAAAAACTAACAGAAAATTATTTTTAAACTTTAACACTAAGGTACCTTTCTATAATTATCGATACCCCTCTATAATTAAAAAAAGGATGCTTCAACAAGACAACAATCCACTTTGTTGTGCAGCTAACTCCTCCTCTAACAACAAATAAGTCACACATCTAACATAAAAATACTTAAACAAACCTAGTCTTCCATGATCAAAGAAAAATGGACTCTCACAAAACTCAACGATCCGCAGAGAGGTGACAACAAATACTTTGGAGTCGCCTGATGGATAGAAGAGAAGGTAAACTCTTCTTGCTAAATTAAAAGGAGAGGTTTGAATAGATAACGACTCAACTAAGAATTTAGTTGCTATTTAATTGAGTCCAACCACTGCTATTACAAGTTCCTTTGTCAACATCACAGGATCATTCGATAAATAATAGATAACAATATTGTATACGTAAAACCAAACCATAGTCAATTTAATAAGGGTTGTAGTCATGTAATTCAAAGAATATGAATATTAAATTAATCGAAAATGATTAGAACTCCATAGAAAAATCATTTGTTTGATCCATGCTGCGTTGATGTCAAACTGTGTGTTACAGTGATGTCGGATTCTCAAATGAATCCACTGCTACACTCACAAGATAAACAAATCTTGAATAGAGGCTTGACAACACTCATCTCACTGCACGACATTAGACCACACCATCCATCAAATATTCAACAAATCAGCTCAAAATATGCCAACACATAGAGTTCCTAGTAAATAAAATCCACAACTTTCGTCAACGTAGACACTAACGCTGAAGAAATAAATAGAGATAAAATATTCTATGATCACTCACCACACTACATAGGTTTAAAGCCTCTCGATTTAGGCTCTAATACCATGAAATAATGGTTGAAAATAGAATATATTTCAAACAATGGTATGTATGCACACACACACACAAATTACATTTAGTCATTCCTATATAATATAGAGTTTCTCACATCTAAATTATTCATAATTTAAGGGGAGAGGTTTAGATAATTTCTCAACCATCACCAACAACTCAAAAACCAACTTACCAAATATAGGATGTTAGCATTAAATCTAAGTGGTTCACAAACCTCAAAGATATGTGACCACTATTTCCATAGAATATTTATATACTAGGTGACCACTATGTCCATGGAATATTTATGCAAGAAGCTCCACCCAAAGTAATCACTTCTAGTTTGATCAACCATGGATAGAAATGAACGAGTGATATCTCAAAATAAAATGTGCTTTAACTATGGAAACTGAACCAATTATTATTACTATTACTAATCTTCCTATACAAACGCTTTTTTTCTCCACACATTTTTATTCAAAACATTTATCAACTTATTTGATATATATATATCTGTGTGTGTGTGTGTGTGTGTGTGTGTGTGTAACACGCTAGCTCTCACACTTGCATGACACGACATCAATCCCAAATGGCTTCCACTATGACCTCTAGGTGCAACTGCACCTCCCTCAAGCACAACGCATGGGAAAGAAAAGGTTTTAACCTATGACCTACATAGCGGCATGAAAACCTTAGCAGTACATTCGCTGACCAAGAAGCCACAACCCTAGGTGCGACATCTCCGGGTAATTTGTAAATATTAATTACCACAGTAAAAGACATGATACTATTCCTGAGCTTCAGGGAAGGTCATATGATTATCCAGAATCTTTAAATTTTTGTTTGATTAATAAATTATGTCACTAAGTTGTGTAGAAGTGATGACATCTTGGAAAGAATGCCAATTATGTCTCACATGTTAGTTGGGTAGACAATTATGGTTAGGCAGTTACTGCCATAGCTTTTGCTTGAGAATTAATTCTCAAAATATGGGAACCAAAAGAGTAATAGGTACATGAAGTAATGAGACAAGGGAGAAAAAGATGAAGCTGTAACAAAGACTGTGTTTTAAATTCGTGCTGAAGGGTCAAATATATTTATGAAATTTAGTTGGACTAAGTCTGGTTAGGACTAGATATCCATAGAAGAACTAGTTGCATGATGTTACAGACTACCTTGCTTGTGAGAAGAGCATGGGGGGGGTGGGGATTCAATTTGCGACATTTCTTTATGGAAGGTGGAGTGGAGAGTTGTGCAGACTAGTGAGGCAAAAGATAAGTACTATATTACTCAGTTGTGTAACTACTAAAGAAGATATATATATAGAAATAGTGCTATACAAAAGTTAGTGGAATAAAAATACATAAGTGTGAATATTCTGTATGCAAATCTATAGGACCTGAGTCCTGTTTTGTAACTGTTATTAATGATGAGTAAGAACAAACCAATTACTATTCCATATGGAACCAGATGAACAATAAAATTTGATAATGACTTAAGAAAAGAAATAAGTTATCCTGGTTAATTAAAAAACTAAGTAGCATACTAAAATAATGGTACTTGTTACAATATTATTTACAAGGAACTTAGATAGAAAACCAACCGAGAATTGGATTAGTCTTCTGACCTAGCCTGGATAGCGGCCTAGTCGGAAGACAATCCCATTGTCTCGTATATCAGGTCGAGAATATAGTTGAAAATAACCCTTTAGAAAAATAAGTATTGAAGGAAACGTACAATTGTAATCAAAAGTAAGGGTACATAACATATTAACCCACATTAATCAAAATTTATTCTTTGTTGAACCCAAAAGAATAGAAAGAAACTAAAAATATATGAGACTGTCAAGGAATAATATACATCTACAAGAAGTATAAGATAACAATAATTGTAACATTAATTAACCTCGACAAAGTACAATCAAAATCAACCTTCTTTTACAATATTTCTACAAATAGCTACCATCGTAGCACTGTTAACAACTATAAATTGTACTATAAACATATTACAAGCCGTAAGGTTAAATGATTGACACAAATAATATGAAAAGAGGGTTTAACCCGTATAAATTTTTCTCCCATTATTATACACTAACTTGCTGTGAAAATGCAAGGTAATAAACAAAATTATATAGTAGGCTACAAGACTAAGAAACCCGAAGTCTAACAAATTTGATGCGAAAGTCTAAGATGAAACTCGGAAAAATATAATAGGCTCAAATGGTCGCTTTGGAATTGTTTTTAATAAAATAAAAATACTCTCTCATCATATCACGATGAGCCTCCTAGTAGAAGGTTTGAAAAGACCTGGAAAACCTAGAACAGAACAATCCTTAACATATTTTTTAGTAATTTGATGGTCATAACTGGAGTAAGAAAGTGGAATACCTACACAGATCATAAGAAAGCATTAGAAGGGGGTTCCGTGAATTGTAAGAAAACCGTAAATACATATAATTGACAATTTATGTAGATAACATGGGGTATCAATGGGAAATTTGAACATAACTGTAGAATTCCCAAAGAAGGGTAGCGAGGGTTACCTGAAACCGACATCCTTCAACTAGAACCATCAAGGTATCTTTTATGCATGAAATCTAGAACTAAGCCATTATTCGAACTTCTTGCACATCATCAAATAGGAACCCAAATGAGAAAATAAATTTCTTTAAGTTATCACACAAGAACAATGAGGAACCTTCAAATTCCTAAGCTACATCTTTACACTCCACAATTCTAGACTACCTGAAGTAGTTTCAGTAGGAAAGGGTGGAAAATTGCAATGGCAACAACTAAAACCCTGAGAGAGAGAAGCATCCTGAAACCCTATAGTGAATAAGGTGAATGAAATCCAGGCAACATGAGTTGGGTGGGTAGTTACCATGACCCAGCTCAAGGAAACCTCCACTGTCAGATGAGCATCTACATCCTAGATCGTTGATGAGATCCAGCTCCCGAGACATGGATAGGTGTAATAGTTAGAGCATGTTCTCTAGAAGTTTCCATTACATGCATTTACTGGAGATTAATGTAACTGAGGTGGATTGGTGGGTCATTCAAGAACACACACACACACACACACACATGTGTGTGTGTGTTCTTGAATGACCCACCAATCCACCTCACTTACATTAATCTCTAGTAAACGCATGTACTAGAAAATTCTGAAGAAGATGCTCTAATTCTTACACCTGTCCATGTCTCATACATACATACATACATACATACATACATACATATATAGAGACACACACACACACACACATATAAGTGCACTTGTGTAATGTTATCAATTAAACGATATCAATCACGTAATCCTACGTTGAACATAGGTACATAACGTTGTATGTTATAACATTTCAACAATACTTAATAGCTTATGAAATCTACAAGCTAATATATCTCAAGCATTATCAAACCTGAAAACTTATAATGGTATTGGGTTAGGTAAAGGAAAATTAATTCTTTATTTTTTTTCTTTTATGTTGAGTAATGAGTTTTCACATGGAGATGTGACAAGTGGTATGAGAGCGAGGTTGCAAAGATGTGACCTTTGGGTTAGTAATAAAATAATAACAATTGTGATGTTCCTAGAGAGGGCGTGAAGAGGAGGCAATATGAGGAGAGCAGGATTCACACTAGTAAGACTTGTGATGGGAGCAGTTTCAACACCCTTTCCAGAAACTAATCCGGAAATGTGGGTGCATTTGGGAGAAGAATCATGGACCACTAACGTTGCTATACTAGAGATAGTTCAAGAGTTGAATGAAATGGCCAGATTACGAGCTGAAAATGAAAGTTTGATGCAAGAACAAAAAAAAATTATGAAAAGTTTTTCTCGCAGGCAAAACCAACGACAACCCATTCCTAGTCCAGAGCAAGAAAATATGATGGGAAATAAAGAGATAAGGGATGAAAACACGGAAACGAAAGGTGACCAAGAAAATCAGGAAGAGGAATTAGATAATGTTTCAGATCATAATAAGCACAAAAGATAGAAGAATGAGTTGCAGGGAGAATTAAAAAAAATTAAGCCTCCAACCTTTGATGGAAAACAGGAGGAGGCCGCTGAAGCTTGACTTATTAATATGAACAAATGCTTCCAATTGTATCAGCATTATCATAATCTAAAGGCTTGACTAGAAATCTGTCAACTACATGGAAAAACCACCTTATGGTGGGAAGCTGTGAAAATAATATGTGGAATCAATGAGCAAAATGTGACTTGGGAAAAATTTCAGGAACATTTTAAGGACAAGTACCTAACTGAAAGATTTTATGATGAAAAAGAGAAGGAATTTAATGACCTTTGGCGGGGAAAATTGGCCATGTACGAATTGATAACAAAATTTACATATTTGCTATGATATGTTCCTTATATACGTGAGGAAAAGGCAAAGGTCCAACGATTTATTAGCAGTCTGTCTGCATTCATGAAGGAGTGTTTAGAGTTTGATAATTTGAAAAATATGGACGAAGTGATAAGGAAGATGTGTATATGTTATCAACAGAATAAATAGAAAGGAGATGAAGGAAAAAGGTGGACTTAGAAGAAGAGATCTAAGTTTTCACAAGGTGCTAAAGGAAATAAGTCTACAAATCCTAAAGGGCCTTGCAAAAATCCGCAAAACCAAAATGCTAATAAAATCCAGCAAAGATTCAAATTGGAAAATGAACTAAAACACAATGAAAAATCAGATAAAATTGGAATGGAACCAATGACAAGATCTCTAGTGCAGTGTTGGGGATGTGGGGGACCACCTTACGTTAAGAATTGTCCTCATCATAAGGGGACCAAACATGTGGCACAAATTCAAGAAGCATACAATGTAGGAAAAGTGGTAAGGAGTTTACCTAGAATTAACACTACTCTAGAAGATCACCACGCTGAGTACCAACCCACTATGGTAGACTTTGAAGGTAAGATTTTTAAACAAACTGTGTCTATTTTGATTGATCCAAGAGATAGTTTGAGTTATATAAGCCCAAAAGTAGTAGAAAATTGTTGTTTGCAAATGATTAAATTTAAGAATCCATGGTTGGTGCAACTGGCCATGAGGGCTAAGAGAATGGTGATAGCTAAGGTCAATAACTGCCCCATGGAGCTCGCGGGATAATCGATTGTTGTAGATTTGAATGTCCTACCTTTAGGATCTTATGATGTACTAATATGTATGGATTGGCTTGAAAGACATTGGCCCCTCATCAATTCTAAAGACAAAACTATTAATTCTGTAAATGAAAAATGAATAAGATGGTAAATTCAAGGAGTGAAAAGACGCGTAAAATTAAGACTGATAACTGCTTCCCAGTTGGCAAAATGCATTCAGAAAGGGTATCATATTTAAGCGGTGCAAGTAGGATATACCAATTCAAAAGAGAAAACTGCCACCTTGGAAAATATACCTATTGTACAAAATTTTCCTGATGTTTTTCCTGAAGATATTCCTGGATTGACCCTAAGTCGAGATATAGATTTTACAATTGAACTAGTTCTTGGGGCTGTTCCAGTATCCCGAGAACCTTATCGGATGAGTATGCTGGAATTAACAAAACTTAAAATGAAATTACAAGAATTATTAGATGAAAAGAACATTCACCCAAGTGTGTCACCTTTGGGAGCTCCTGTACATTTCGTGAAGAACAAGGATGGAACTTTGCAATTGTTTATTGATTATCAATAGTTAAATAAATTGACTGTTAAGAATAAGTACCCTTTACCCCATATTGATGAGTCGTTTGATCAGGTAAAGGGGGATACAATATTTTCTAAGATTGACCTTCGTTCAGGTTACCATCAAATAATAATAAAAGAAGAATATGTATATAAAGCAACCTTTAGGAATCGTTACAAGAACTATGAATTTGTTGTCTTGCTGTTTGGGATGACTAATGCCCCAACAAATTTTATGTGTCTTATGAACACTATTTTTCATCAATATTTAGATAATTTTGTATTTATTTTTATTGATGATATACTGGTATATTCCTGAAACATGGAAGAGCACAAGGAACATTTGTGGATCGCTTTGCAGACATTAAGGGAACACCATATGTATGCAAAATACAACATGTATGATTTATTTAAAGAAAAAATTTAGTACTTAGGACATGTCATAACTAAGAATGGAATTGCTGTGGACTCGGAAAAAATAAAAACCATAATGGAATGGCCAATTCCGAAAAATGTGGCTTATACAAGGTCATTTATGGGACTGGATGGATACTATAGAATGTTTGTTCAATGATTTTCCAAAGTAGCATATCCCATTATCTCCTTGCAGAAAAAAGGAAGAATATTCAAGTGGACATTCGAGTGTTAATACAATTTTGACCGATTGAAACATGTTTTTACTACTGCCCCTATTTTAAGCATTGCAGACCCAAACAAGGAATATGTTGTCTGCAACAATGCTTGTAAGGATGGAGTAGGGGAAGTACTAATGAAAGAGTGTAGAGCTATAGAATATGAATCTTAGAATATAAAGGAGCATGAGAAAAAATACTCGACCTATGATCCAGAACTAACTGCAGTAATCCATGCATTAAAAACGTGGCAACATTATTTATTAGGAAATAAATTTTCACTGATTACAAGTCATCATAATTTTAACTAACTATTTTAAACAACCTACTTTGAATTATTTAAATGCATGTCGGGTTTCCTTTATGAGTGACTTTGATTTTGAAATTAAACATTTAAAAGGAGAAGAAAATTGGGTAGCAGATGCATTAAGTGGAAGCTAAACTGTGTCCCAGAGATTTCATTCAGTGAAGTTAAAACTACTTTCAAGGAGCATATTAAAGAAGCTGCTCAAAGAGATCCTAAACAAAATTTTTTATGGTAGCATGACCAAAGTCCAAACAATAGTGAACAAAAATTAGGATATGAGATAAATAAGGAAAAAAATGTTGATTTATCTAGGCAAACATTATTTTCCTAATCAACAAAGTATCAAGCAATTAATTCTAGATGAATAGCACATAATTCCTTATGCAACTCACCCTGGCTATTAGAAACTAATCACTGGATTAAGAAAAGGGTACTTTTGGCCATGTATGAAAAAATAAGTGGTAGATTATTTAGCTCGTTGTTTGGAATGCCATCAGGTAAAAACAAAGCACCAACATCCTGCTGGATTGCTCCACCCATTGTCTATTCCAGAATGAAAGTGGGAGATCATTTCAATTGACTTTATTAGATTCTTACGTAATACCAAGAAGAAAAATGACTCGATAATGGTAGTAGTAGATAAATTGAGTAAATTTTCCCATTTTATTCCAATACAATCTACCTTTAATATTGTTCAAATTACTATCATATTTATGAAAGATATATTTAGACTGCATGGAATACAAAAGACAATAATTTCAGATAGAGACGTAAAATTTACATCTGCATTCTGGAAAGCATTTTTTGAAGGTTTAGGCACTTAGATACATTTTAGCATGACATATGATCCTCATACGGATGGGAAAACAGAGTGATTAAACCAAATAATTGAAGATATGTTAAGAATGTATGTGATGCAACAATTTCTTAAGTGTGAAGACTACATACATTTGGTGGAGTTCGCTTACAATAAAAGATATAATGCATCCTTGTGGATGAGCCCATTCGAAGTTTTATATGGTCACAGTGCAGAACACCTTTGAATTAGGGAGGCCCTGAAGATAAATTAATGCTAGGTCCCGATATGTTTAAAGAAATGGAGAATGCAGTAAAGAAAGTAAGGATGAAATTGAAGGCTGCTCAAGATAGGGAGAAAATTTATGTTGATAAGAAAGAAAGTTTCCAAGAATTTGAGATCTGGGACCACATATATGTATGAGTGAAGCCCACGAAAATTACTTTGCAATGGGGAGTTTGTGCCAAGTTAGCACCCTAGTTCTATGGTCCTTTTAAAATTTTGGCTCGAATCGGGCCTGTAGCGTATCAACTAGCCTTACCTAGCTATATACACGTGCATAATGTCTTTCATGTTTATATGTTAAAAAAATACATGTATGATCCCCACCATATAATTAGTTGGCAAGATATACAAGGAACATATGTAACAATAAGTACATTAAATTTATTTTTTTATTTACTATTATTTTTTAAAGATGGAGGAGGAATTGATAGATTTCTCGATGACTATCTATGTTGGTCGAGACAGACGACAAATTCATGGTCTAGCCCCTACACATATCAATTAGAGAGAAGTAACACTGTGGAAGTGAGTTATCATCCAAGTTAAAGTGTAATTGCAACACTTTAACCCAAAAGAGGCTAGTTGGGAAGATGAAAAAATTATGAAGGAAGCATATCCTGGTTTGTTTGACAATGTCCAACATCGGGACAATCTTTAATCTAAGGGGGTAGAGATGTGACATTTCTTAGTAATTTGTAAATATTAATTATCCATAATAAAAGACATGATACTATTACTTAGGTTTAGGGAAGGTCTGATGACAAACTGGAAACTTTAAATTTTTCTTTGATTAATAAATTATGTCATTAAGTTGTGTGTAAGTGGCGAAATCTTGGAAAGAATGCCAATTGTGTCTCACTTGTCAATTGGGTAGATAGTTATGGTCTGTTGGTTACTGCCATAGATTGTCCTTGAGAATTAATTTTTAAAAGATGGGAACCAAAAGGGTAATAGGTACCTGAGGTAACCAAACAAGGTAGAAAAAGATGAAGCTGTAACAAACACTGTGTTTTCAATCCCTGTTGAAGGGTGAGATAGATTTATGCAAGATAGATGGACTAAGTTTGGTTAGGACTAGATAGTCATAGAAGAACTAGCTGCATGTTGTTACAAACTACCCTGCTTGTGAGAAGAGCACAAGGGGAGATTCAATCAGTGACTGATCTCATGGTTGGGAGGAAACAACATTGCTTTCTGGAAGGTGGAGTGGATACTTGTGCATACTAGTGAGGCAAAATATAAGTACTCTATGGCTGAGTTGTGTAAGCGATAAAGAAGATATATACACAAAGAGTGTTATACAAAAGTTAATGGAATAGTAATACATAAGTGTGAATATTCTGCATGCAAATTTGCACGACTTGAGTCCTGTTTCATAACTCTTATTAATGATCAGTAAGAACAAACCAATTACTATTCCATATGGAATCAATTGAACAATAGAATTTGATAATGACTCAAGAAAAGAAATAAGTTATCCTAGTTAATTAAAAAGAAGAAGTAGAAAACTAAAATAATGGTAAGTGTTACAAGATTATTTATAAGGAGCTTAGATAGAAAACCAACAGATAATTGGGTTAGCCTTCTAGCCTAGCCTGGATAGCAGCCTAGCTAGATGGTAGTTCCATTGTCTCGTATATTAGACAAAGAATGTAGTTGAAAGTAAACATTCAGAAAAATAAGTATTGTAGGAAACATACAATTATAATCGAAAGTAAGGGTACATAACATATTAACCTACATTAATCAAAATCTATTCTCTATCGAACCTAGAACTACATGAATAATTTACATATGCAAGAAGTATAAGATAATAATAGCTGTAACATTAATTAACATTGTCAAAGTATAGTCAAAATCGACCTGCTTTTACAATCTTTCTACAAATAGCTACCATCATAGCACTGTTAACAATTATAAATTTTACTGTAAATATATTA
>APFE031003900.1:0-18256 GCA_000404065.3 Pinus taeda | reverse complement strand
TTTTCATTTCTTATATAAAAATGAATCTTTAACAATTTATTATTTATTTCTTAAAATTATGAGAGCTTGGGAGCACGATTTGGTTTCCCATCTACTTAGGTCCAATCTTAATGATCATTTTTTCCCCCTTATTATAACACTTGAAGAGTTGTGGACTGGTAGATAGTTATAGAGTTGGAAGATTTGATCTTAACTCTTAAGATTTGATAGTTAACTCATTAATTGCACAGAGAGGTGCTCTACAACTTAATACATGAGGAAGATGTTGTCACTTCAAGTTACATTAAAATAATTAAAATATGTGTGTGTTGGTATGCATATGAGATGGATTTTATTTGATAGTTAACTAATTAATTGCATCGAGAGGTGCTCTACCATCGAGTACAAGAGGAAGATGTTGTCACCTAAAATTACATTAAATAAATTAAAATATGTGTGTGTGGGCTAATATATGTATATGCATATGGGAGAGATTTTGTGTGTAACGTTACATAAAAGAATAATTAGTAACATTACTTTAAAAATCAATGTCGGCCATAAACAAAATACTTTATGCAGTGAGATAAAGTAATTGAAAATGGAAAAAAATAATAATTAGTTTAGGAGATATGAAATTCTCATTGCTAAGTCTATGAAAACATACATACTCTACCCCCCTCACTCTAGTTTTAAACCTATGACCTCTTAGAAGGAAACGCATACTCTTAACCATGAGGCCCACCAAAAACATATACATACCACCCCTAGCCACTTTTTATTGGGTGAGGGTGACAATAAATACTTGGTAACATATAACATTGTAATATTCTATTTTATTAGTATTTAATATTATATATTATATTGTAATACCTCGTACAATATAATATTGTAATATTGTAACTAGTATTTCCGCCACCCCTAGCCACTTTTATTGGGTGGAGGTGGTAATAAATAAGTGGTAACATATAATATTGTAATATTATATTTTATTCACTTTTTATTAAAAAAAATCTTCATATTAACTCTTTTGTAACCATACGTTTATCCTTCAGCGGTTTGGTAGATTTGGAGTTAAGATGAATCTAGAGTGATATTATTAATAAATGATTATATTAACTTTTGTTAAAATAATATATTTGATCCTTCGGGGGTTTGGTACATTTAGAATTAAGATGAATCTAGAGTAATATTATTAATAATGATTAATTAGTTATGTTATATATATATAACGTAAGAAAATGAGGTGGGTAGTTATTAGTGGACAGTTAATTATATCTTTAAATATATAAATAATTGGCAACTTACCCTACACTTTCAGAATTTAACAATGATTTATAATATATTTTGGTAAATAATTCTTATATAGTAAAAATCAAAATATGTTTCATTCTACTTCACCAACATTATTATCATCATTATATATTTTTAATATAATAAAATATTAATATATATTGAAAATTTCAATATTAAATTTTATTTATTTATTAAATATTGGGCAGGAAAAAGAAAGTTTAAACTATAAATATGCCTATTACGATGGAGATAGAATAACTCAAGTTTTATGCGGAAAGCTTCGGCATTGATCCTTTACGCAAAGGCTGGGGTAACAGGAAAAGTCACAGGTTAGGGCAAAGGGAAAAGACTCGGAGGTATCTTTTAATTTTTTTTAATGGTTTCTATATCTTTTTGTTTTAAAATTATCAGTAAATTGTAAGTAAAATTATCAGTAAATGTTTTAAAATTATCAGTAAATTGTTTACTTGTAAATAGATTCATTTTATATTTCAGAGGAAAGAGCGCAAAAGGTAAAGATGTTGTGGTTGACTCGAGCACAGAGAGTGATGCGGAAAGTTACGAGGTGGAACTTTGTAAAGTAATAGTCAGTTGCTCGGACGACGAAGCGGCAACTGGCCAAGTGGAGGCCAAGAAAAGAGGAAAACAAACGGCGCAGTGCCCGGTCTCCAAAAATCGGGCGGTCTACACTGCAAAGACCAGCGGCAAAGATCCCGCGGTCTACACTGCAAAGAGCAGCGGCAAAGAGCCGAAACGCCTTCGCCACCGCGGCACCAACGAGTGGATCATCGTGGACAGCTTCGTGCGCCTCCGATGTGGGGCGTCCACGTCAGTGGGCAGAGTCACCAAGATTGAGCGTGACCCTTCTGCCCAATTGAAGCACAAACTCCACGTCAGATGGTGCTTGAAGCCTGAAGAGACGAAGGCAGGAAGGCAGCCATTCCACGGTGTCAATGAGTTGCTGGTTTCAGATAGGGAAACGGTGGAGGAATGGACAAGTGTAGTGGGACGCTGTAATGTATTGAGCGTGGAAGACTCCATGAAAGGATCTGGTGGAGGAGGTAAGCCCACCTACTTCTGGAGATTCGAATACGAAATGGAGAGTGGGAACTGTTACAGGATTGATTATTATTGCGCTAAATGCGACGCCAGGAGTAAAGTGGGCCCTCTTACCCTTCCACAACAGTTGACGGGAGAGCCTCCATATTTTAAATGCCCTCTATGTACTGCTCGCCGTCATGCTAGTCGTGGTGCGCGTGATCAGCAGCCTGGAAAAACCTGATCCTCATTACACTAACTAGCAGTTTTGTTTATTACACTTCTTCATAGTAATAACTCTCAGAATTTCAGAATTTTAGTAATAACTGTGATGTTTTAGCGAACTATTTTGTTATGTTATTAGAAGAACTGCTTATGAAATTACAGTCTTTGTTTATCACTCTGCAAACTTATACGGTATTCAATATGGATTTGTGTTTGGCCGTATGCACATTACTCTACTTTACTAAACGTTTGTATGGTTGAGATAATAATTATAGGTTGTAAAGGTCTTTTGGTTTGTAGAAATCAAGTTATAGATTACCAATAAAGGTCTAAGTAAGGTTAAATATCTTCCTTGATTTCTTGATCTCTTGCAATATGCTGATACTAAGGGTATCTGAACATAATAAATGTCTCAGTAAAACTAAATGTCTTTCTTGATTTCTTGATCTCCTGCAAAATGTTGACTAAATGTTTTTCTTGATTTCTTGATCTTCTGCAAAATGTTAACACTAATAGTATCTCATAACATATAACTTCCCAGAATTCATATTTTTTAATAATTTGCATAGTTTTTATTCTCTTTTGATCTTTTGTTGGAGAATGTTAATAGTTAACATTGATGTATGACATATTCTCTTTTGATTTTTTGTTGGAGAATGTTAATAGTTCTCATGATATATGACATTTTGTCCCAAGGGCTCTCTAAAAGTATCTTAGGATAAATAAATTTGGTATTATGCTTCACCTTAACCATCTTATTCTTGACTTTTTGAAAGAACATTTCCTGGCATACCTTTTGCTTCTCCATTCTTTCAAATATATATTATTCATATTACATATTTTCTCTTATCATTCCATGCAGTAGAATATGTTATTTGTCATAAGAGAATATGTTATTTGTCATAAAAGAATTTCTTGTTTCTATTATCCTTCCATGCACTAGAATATGTTATTTGTACTTAAAATAATTCCATTCAGTAGAATGTGTTATTTGTACTTGAAATAATTTCCTGTTTCTCTTATCATTCCATGACTCCCCCTTGGTTTGCAAGAATGGTAGTATTTGCAATTATAAATGATTTTTCAATATAGGCTAGTAATCCAATTTATGAGAGAGAAATGATGTGCATATCAATTGGTTATTTTACCTTTAGTACACTTATGATAAAGAAATATTGCATATCAATTGGTTGTTCTGGGTTTAATAAACTTATGGCAGAAATTTTTTTCGATATCAATTGGTTATTTCCTCTTTGCATAGAGGGCCAAAAGTTATTGTAGTTTTTATTTATTTATTTATTTATGATGTTTACTTTATTTGCAATGTTCAAGTATTTGTTGGAGATTTCACATATTGGATTTTAATATATTTCTATAAGCCTTCTTTCATTGAATATTGTTTTCCATTTTTTCAAATTTGAGTAACACAATGAGCCATTGATGACATCTTGAATGTAAATTAGTAGTTTTTACATTTTGAGCATAGAATGAATATTTTGGGGCTGAAATACAATTAGTTCAAATGTTTTTCTTTTAGAGTGAATATTTTAGTTTTAAAAAAATTCTAGACTTTTAAGAATAAAATAGAAACCCCCTTTATGATTATTCCATGTAAATAAATAATTTGAGAAATTATACTAAGCAAATTTAGTAGATGAGCTATTGAATTTTTTTTTATCTTCATGTAAATCCCTAATAGATTATATTCACTTATTATTGCATAGTAGAGGATATGTCATATGACTTCAAGGATTTCCTCTCCAAGGCTGAAAATTTTATATTTCCAATCTTTTAGGTTTAGTTTTCCATGTTTAATATGTTTTTAAGTAATTACATGAGGGAGATCCTTTGGGGAAAAAAGTAAGTATATTGAGAGATTCCAAATATTGAATTTTTACAAGGTTTTATAAAATTATTTTCATTTTTGAATGTTTTTCTTATTAAGATGAGTAGCTCACAACATGGTGAATGTAAAGGGAGTAATTTGTGTATTTTGGGTAGATTATTTGGTGGATTTTGAATAGAGACTAGATTTTTTTTAGGTGAAATAAAATACTTTCATTGTTTCTTTGAACTAATACTAAATTGTTGTAAATGCAAAATGATATAGTCTTCTAGTAATAATATGAGAATCAAGGTTATAAACTTTCCTTATAAATAAACAATTTCGCATAAGATGCCTCTCTAAGATATTTTCTATTTGCATATAAATCCTACCTATATTATTTACTCTAGACTGACCTCAAAACAAAATCATTCACAATTATCCATGTCTCATCTTTCCTCTACATGGATAGTGGTATTGAAGTCATTAGCTTTTATCCATGACTCCTCTTTCTTCTATATGGGTGTATTGGAGCTACCCAAAATTTTATATGGTTCTTTGATAATAATTTTATGATATTTTTCTATTGAAAGCTAATAAGCCAACTTATGCTAGAGAAATATAGGTGCATATCAATTGATTATGCTCTATTTAATATTTGAATTTATATAATAATAAAAATGTGTGCTGAGTCAAAATTTATTGTTAATATTATTTAGTTGAAATCTCATTATAAAGTTGTTATCTCTCCTTCAAAGGTCTTGAACATTTCACAATGGCTTCACTTCCTCTTTTTTATATATTGAGTAAGAGGTTGTAATCTATACTCAATTTGGTTTCTCCCAAGAGTACTAAATAAATATTTTCAAATTGCAACATTTTACTTAATCACTTCTCTTTTGTCCAGAAAATTCAGCCATCTTATCTTATATGAGAGGAGTTATTTAAGATATATTTTTAAGGATTGGGAAATGTACACAATGCAGTGCAACAATAGTGTTTGAGTACTCATCATTCTATCTTTGGAAACCAAATCTAAGAAGATTCCATTGTTGAATGGTTTAAGGCTTGGATACTAAGAGGACAGGACAAGTCTTCTAACCTATAAAAACATCTTCCTTCCAACTAATTAAAAAAACATATTTTTACTAATTTCTCATCTTTTTTTGATGATCTCATAAGAGGTATAATTCATTGGAAACATTTTTTTATAACATGTCCATATTTGGATGATAGGATACCTAAGTTTGAAAGGTCATTGGAGATTTCAATGAACTCTTTCAAGCTTCTTTATTATTTGATTATTTTTTTTTATTTTTTTTACCTTCTCTTGATGATCAGATGTCATGCATAAAATTAGATGGAAAAATGATGTTTTGCATTGTTAAGAATCTAAAATGAATGGAGAGTAGTTTTATGGATCATAGCATGCCGTACAATAAGTTAGATGATCAAAAAGACATTTCAATTATTAGGAATCTAAAATGGATGGAGGGTATCTGTCTTGAATTTTTTTCTTTGTTATATTTGAGATCCCAATTTCTTTGAATTTTGTTCTTTGTTATATTTGATATCCCAATTTCTCTTCCCAGGATAATATCTTTATAAGTGTTTCCTCTAAATGATTTCACCATTTGATGTTCTCCTTTTTCTCAATTCATTAATAATTGTAAACCTTTCAAAAGCTACCATTTTCTATTACAACTATTTCTTTTTCTTAGAGACTTTTGTTTAGCTTAAAAACATTCATGATCTCTATGGCCTTTAAAGTTGCAATTCCTAGTGCAGCTAAACAAATATTTTCCTAATTTATTAGTGAACCCAACCCTTTCTTATGTTTCCTTAAATAACCCACTCAAGTAATGACTTGATTTCCTTAGTTTCAAAAAGATTGAGTAGGTAAAAAGAAGGTAAATTTTACTTTTTAGAGATCAAGTAGGAGTTGTAAATTTGTTGATATTGGACATATTACATACACTTATCATGACTAAAACTGAAATTTACAAGTGTATGCAAAAGTTTTATTCAATAGTCAATTGATTACTGCATGGCCATTTAACTGGACTAATTGGAAAATTTATTTAATTCAAGTCCACATATGTCATATTAGTACAACCATGTATAGTGTTATACATATGTAATTTCCATTATCTCAAATTTTTTTATTTTGTGGAATATAATTTTTTATTCTTGTTAATTTATTAATACATGACCATTGTGAGTTTTATTCAATGCATGTCCACATCTCTCTAGATTCACAAATATGGAACATTAGTTTAACCATGTATAGTATATAATATGTAATTTGTATTTATTCATTCTTTTTATTTTTATTTTTTTTGTGTTAATATAATTCATTTATTCTTTATTTTAATTTTCTTTATTCTTTTCTCCTTGCAAGTTTTATTCATTACTCTCTTGCTAGATCCATTCTATGTACCTTTACCTACAATTTTAGATGGTATTAGAGTCCATGGGAGTTAGTAAGATGGAGAAATATGAATGTTGGAGTTTCAACCTTTGGTAGTTATTGTTGAGAAATGGCAACAAAAAATTCAAGTTTAATTTGTCCTTGAATTAAATTGTGAATTAAAATAAAATTCTACTCTAATAGCAACCTTTAAATAGTTAAATAGTTAATTAAGTTTACTTAAATTAATTAACTTAGGAATTTGGAGTTCAAAGTTTTTGGAAGTCATGTAATTGTTATCCTAAATTTTAAGGGTGAGTATAGATTGAGTTGTAATTAGATAACTCAGTTTACTAAGTTATAGTCATTTAAACTAGTTCTAATTGTTTGTTTAGTACATTGGTGCATCCACAAGTGCTACTCCAAATAACTCAAGTTTCACTCATTAGAAACTCACTCATGTCATTTGTGAGAAAGTTCCAATTGAGACTAAAGTGCACCAAAATGTACTATCAATTGTATTATTTGCTAAGTTGTAAATGTCATGAATGCAATAAGGAAGACAGTGGTGGACCCACCAACATGTAAGGGGATCTCCCTGGAAAGAAGTCCCAATTAGACCTCAAACCTTTTGGTGTAGCAGGTGTCATATGGTAATGCCTTGACCATGATTTGGCACAGAAACAAGAAAGATAACTTTGTTGGTAGCAACGATGTGACAACTACACTGATTAAAGGAAGGTGCATGAGAGGTTCTAACACATGGGGGTTGAGATGAGTGAACCCCTTGGAAACTTGTGAGATAATGCTCTTTGGAAGGGAACACACGACAAAAGATACATCAGAACATGGAAGGCAAGTTACTAAGCAGTCTAAAGTGATGGCTGAACCAACAACACATTTCAGAAAGATTCATACATACTTATACAAAATAGTCTATACATGCATGAGTGAGTAAACCAATAAATATATCATTTAGAGTAAACGAGATAACATAGAATACAATACAACATATGCATGAAACATGATGGCTCTTATTATTTTAAGAAGTGTAAGATCTAGTCACACAATACATCCATGCCAAACAACTAGTCCCAAAAGTGGAACATTACAGCCACAACTCTCTACTCCTCCAAAGAGATATACTAGCTCTGCGCAGTGGAGAAGCTAAGGCTCATTACAATACTATCCAAGCTCTCTCCAAGATAGTCTTGCTAGAAGTTTGAGTGACAAAAAATCTATATAATGAGTTATGAGGGACTATTTATAGAAAAGGGTGGACTGACCCTTTACATTCCCCTTTGTGACAGTTCATCTACCCTCATGACTCTTCATCTACTCTATGACTATTACATCTAACTATCGACACTTGACTTACACTTGACAAGACATTACATTACAATGCACATGTACCCATGTAAGACAAAATGGCTTGAGCAAGCCATGCAAGACATGAGTGACACTCACTTTGTTGTGGTGACACCAACTCTTTAACATGCTTGTGATGGTGAATGTGGTGAGCTAGTGCCAAGCTTGGTCATCCATAATGGTGTGCGTGCACTCCATGGTGACATATTACTTTAGCGAGCTCCTCCCTCCGTTTCATTTAGGTGCATTGGTATGGCTCCTCCACCCAACTCGTTTGCTAACATGTGCATGGTCTTCTTGGGTGTGGCCGAATGAGAAACACACTAATGCATAGTGTTCTAGATGATATTCCAGTGTGTGCTCATGGTCATGTGCATCAATTGTCAACTACATGTTCAGCTTGAGTCGGACTTGCTTCTTGTCTTCGCCTTGGTGAGTGTGTTGAATGGGTTGGATTGAATGTGTGCACACGATGACATGCATGCTTCTGAGTTCCCTTACATGTGATCAACAACAATTCCCACCATGTATGCTCCATGCTAGCTATTAAGATGGATCTCTAACTTGTACAGGCACAGTTTCATTCGTGAGTGCATGTTGTGTCCCATGTTGTTCCTGTTCATGCTACAACTCATTCACTTGTGTGTGTAGGTCATGTTCTTCCTTGAGTTGCTACTTCAGCACATGAAACTCCTTCTCTATTCCATTCTCTAACTTCATGTGATCAGCGTGTCACGTCGTCACCTCATAGCTTGAGTTTCCAAAGTTGCTTTCACCACAAGTGGATCTGCTTGAGATGGCAACTTTGTTCCACCTCTGTGTTGTCAACAACCTTCCTCTTATGTTCGTTGCATCTAGTGTGCTACCTTGAGCTATTGTTCATGATGTTTCTACCATCACATCTTGATGTCCTTGTGTATGAATAACTTGATATCTTCATGAGTAGACAAGCTCATATACAATTGATCGACTACATCCCCAAGTGTGCTCTGAATGGTGTCTTAGACTTTGCTCTCCTTGAAACCATTGTACTTATGTTGTTGAGAGGCAGGTTTGTGATACCTGGAGACACGCAAACAATCATGGCAAGTAATTTGTTAGTCGAAAACCAAAATTAAATTGAGTACTAACTTGCAACATACCTATGTGACCGATCATGAAGGTTGTGCAATTTTGACCTGGGGGTCAGGAGAATGAATGCCAAAACTGTGCTAGGAATAGTCTAGGATACTAGGAGGCTAACTGGCTACTGGAACTATGTAATGCATAGTCCAGTCTCGCTACTGACTGCCGGAATTGCACAATGCGCAATCTGAGGTGGAAATGGTTGCAAGTTCACTCACTGCATTACCCAATTCTCTGGGCGAGCAGTCACTGTCCCTTCCCTCATATTTGCGCAAAGAAAGCTAGGGGGAAAACTCATGGGAAGAAATGCACATTTATGGAGACGAAAGAAGATCCTTCCCTTTAGGGATTTCACAATGTGGTCTCAGTGAGGCAGAGTCCGTGTCAAGATTGCCCAGACTTGTCGACGGGCAATTGAAAGCGAATGTGAATGCAAATACGTGGAGATGCTGAGTGTAAGCATAAGTGAATGATCATGCATGCAAATGGTTAATGGAAGATTCAAAACATGTAACAACATGCATGTGGGTGCGACGAGTCACCGAATGAGTGACCATTTGTGAATAACAGTTTCATGCATGTGACAGCTGTGAGATGTTAATAAAAACTGAAACTATGCTAACACAAACTAGTATGTATCAAAGCCATAGCAAGTGCTCACTAAAATCAAGCAGACAACGTTCATAAGAAGCGAAACACAAAAAGCACTAGAAATGCAACACAAGACATGGAAAGAGGGATTACCCCAAAACAACTTAGATGAATGTACCAAAAGCTCCTAGATGCGATGTGGGATGTCAGACCTGGAATGTTGATGTAAGGAATGAGCTCTGCGATGTCTGGTTGATGATTTTTGATAAAATTGAGGTTGTGATGTGCATGCCACAAATCTAGGGAAAGCGAGACTTAGTGGGAGGATTATAAAATGATCCTTGCATGTAACCTCCAACTACAAAAAAAAGGTCCCTGAAACAAGGGATGCCTTTGCATGCTCCCTTGGGAGAAGAAGCTCACACATGCAAGTTTGTTTTGCTCGGTCTCGAAGGGAAACGATCAACTCAACTGTACATGCAAGAGGCTATTCAATTGCTGGGAGAAAATGTGCATTTGTGGCTGGGAGATGGGCTGGTTACTCAGAATATTTGCATAGTTTCTGGGCAGAGGAGTTGATTGCTGCCCAGATTTTTGCAAATTCTTAGCTGAGCAGCCCAACTAAGAAGGATTGTGCAATTTTCTAGGTGAAGCTTACTTAGTAGAATTGCACAATTCTAGGGCCCAGCACGCTGCTAGTTAGGATTGTGCAATTTCTAGAGAGAAGGCTAGTTGCCCTCCATATTTGCACAAATTCTTGAAGGAGCTACTCAACATGCTGTTGGACCAAGTTCAGATGAACAACCTATGAGGGGAATGCAACAATATCTAATGGATAGGTTGTCAGTCTGCAAGAAAAACAATGAAGCTTGTGTACTTGACGAAGCAAGACATGCTGCTGTGACAGGTTGGTAGGGAGGCTCCAAAACGAATCTAAGGAAAAATTTTGGAGGGTGGTTGTAGCCGCTACAACACTTGATGACACATCGGTAGAACTCCAGCTCTTTAAATGGACCTTGTCTGTGAAAAGCAAGTCTAAGAGCTCTCGAAGTATTGTTCAGTTCTCCGTTCGTCTTGGTTTCCACACTTGCTTGATTGTAAGATGTAGTATTTGCCAAGCTCTTGGCTTACTGACACACATTCCAAGCTAATTCAACACAATTGTTTTGATTAGGGTTGAGGCGTATATTGGTTCACAAGAAATATAGTTGTGAGAGTCTTAGTTTCATCTCTAGTGTCGCTTCGCTACTAGGAGGCCTCGACGGTACCCTGGCAGAGTCACATAGGAACACAAGCATGGCTCCACTACCAGCGAGCGTGGTGAGTACCCCAGTGGAGTTACTTGCATCAACTCTCTGCGCAGGAATACCTTCTCTTCTTTCGCCTTATTGATCTTCATTTTTTCAAACATTTTTCACTGTTTCATTTTTCATCTTCGTAACTGTGCATAGCACTTATTCATTTCAGAGGTGGAAGAGGGATCCCGACTTATTGAGGGCCGAAGAGGTTGTTCTTACAGAGAAGTAGTTTATTATACCTCTGACATGCCTATTAAGGTTTTCCCCCTCACCTTCCTCTACTTGAGTGGGCTGATAAGGGTTAACCCAAAAACAACTGACTAGAGTAGGTGACACTAGTAAGCACGGAAGGGTTGTGTTTTCACCAAAGTTTGCTTCGAACAATATGTATTTTCCATTGATGTATCATGGACTAAAGGCATCAAGTTCTTACATAAGAGAGCACACAACATATAATGAAATTTTGATAGTTGCTCAAGGCTCTTGTACTTTTCCCTTGTTTCAAGAGTCATGCATGGTTTCATGCGAAATTGACCTATGAATGAAAATAAGAAAACAAACAACAAAGCAAAGCAGAAGCAGAAGTAAATGCAGAACGCAAAGTGAGTAAGAAAACAAACAAGCAAGAAAACGAACACACAAAGAAAGAAGCAAACATGCATCCAAGAAAACAACTCAAAAGCAAACACTACTCCTACTCCTAAGCTAACAGTGCATGGGTCATCTCATGTGAAGTGATACTTCCAATGTAGCCATCGATGCATTGGTAGACCCATGTTGTTGATGGCATAGTTCACGAACAAGACAATTGTGTGAACCAACAAACAAGAAAGATGTAATAGTGAAGACAAACACACCATGAGTTTGGAAACGTGCACATAATGAAAATGAGTGAAAACACATGACATGCACTCTATGGAGTTGCCTTGGTGCTGGGCTACACTGCAGACAGATGTAGAGTGTATGAATTCTCTTGACTATGAAATGCAATAAAACGTGAGAAAGGTAGACCAATTACGTTGCGCATGTGTTATTTCTGTGTAAGTTTCCTCCAATTCATGAGTGATGGGATCGTGTAGTTCGAGTGGAGGAAGCAAAATATGGGTGTTTGGTTGATCTTCAATGCAAAGTAGAAAGTGATGAGGAGCCTTGAGTGTTTCAACAATTTCTTGACCAGAAGTGAAACCAATCTCATGACAGCGACGCCTTGACATAACCATCAGCTCGGGCTGAAGTGCCTCGAAAATCTGTGGGGTTTTGTCTTCGTTGACACATAGATCATTGTAGATGAGTGTCTTAGAGAGATTAACAATGATTGAATCAACATCGTGATCAGATGAAGGAGTAGAGAGATCACAAAAACCAACATGAGAAAATCCAGGATGTTTGTTGACACCCTCATGATTTGATGAATTAGGCAAAGGGGTAGATGAGAAGCAAAGATGTTCACCCTCTGCGCTTTCGTAAATGATAGATGATAGATTGGACGGATTTCCGGAGGAAGATGTGTCCTCTCCACACTGTGATAATAGATTGACATCTGACGTGTCCTATGAATGATCGGAAGTAGGAACATTCGAAAATGGGCTTTCATAGGGGAAATTAGCAGTGGCAGAATTACAGGGGATGTCAAGATGAAGTCGATGAGGCATGGCTGGAAGGGATTCATCTTGTTACCGGGAATAGTGTCCACTCGGAGCTGTTATTCCCACTAAGACTAGTAGCTATCTTAGAAACAAACAAGTAAAGTCCACTTTCGCTTTCCTTTATGAAAATAGATAAGAGTGGAACAAAGGATACCAACCTTAGTCTTGCACTTGGTTTCCTTGCTTGATTCCTCTCCTTCCTGATAGGTATTTGCCACTTCTTCTTCGTCTGCCCAGCTTCAAAGAGAACCTGTGGAATCAAAGAAACATACTACTATCGAAGAACAGAGATCTATATTCATAATTAACACAGGACGAGATATGTGTTAACCATACAAATGCATATATAAACAAGCATACAAGAATATGGAGGAAAAATTGAATAGCTTTATTAAGATCAAGAATAGCAAGAGGATTACAACCATATGTTGTGACCCAACATCATCCTCCAGCAAGAAATCCCTTCTTCACCTGAAGTAAAGCTTAGATCACCCAACACTATGACGTTACACAAGAAAACCAACAATGCTTCTCTACAAGATACAAGATTCCAGCCTCCGGATCTTTGTCATGAGGGATCCATATATGGATGATTGTAGGGAGATGAGTCATCTTCTGGGGTATTGATTACTGTCCTCTCTCTGATAGTTCCTCATTCCACTTGGATATTGATGATATCTTACTCATCCCTGGTCGAAAACACAGAGGCAAGTGTGAGAAGGGAAGCTTTTGGAAGATTCCATGATCTTCCACCTCGTAAATTGTCCCTACCATTTGTCCATTCCTGACCATCGCACCTTACAGATGGGCCATTCAGTATGCATTGCACCCTTTACACTGGGAAGGTGATATGCATCGCACCCTCTACACTGGGTATTCAGTATGGTCCAGTTTTGACCATTTCTGAGTAGTTTTTAGTGGAGAACTTCTGGGAGATGATGTAATGAGTTGACCTTGTTCCTTTAGGTAGTGAAGCAACACTTTTAGGGACTTAGGAGCCCTCAGTTTACGAACATTTATCATTGGGGTTGCAGTGCCCAAAAATGTCTATAACAGTTGCCCCCTAAAGCATGAGGTCGTTAATCTTTTGATGTTGGGTGAAATGCTTTACCATGAGGATCCAAAGTTTTTTCGAGCTGGGAGGAGACGTGTAATAAGATACAATACAATACATTATCTTGACAGCATTTTTCATGATCTAGCTGAGGTGGGAATTCCCCTCTTGAATTAGCTTACTGATCTCTTGGACCAGCAAAGCAGTTCTCCAACTTTGGCTGATATTTTCCCACTATGTTCCTTGTTGTAGCTTCTTCACCATTTCGATCGCCATTTTTGAATGTCCTTCTACCTGTAGTTTTTGGAATCATTATCTTATCGCAATTTTGAGTCCCCTTTTCAGAGCATGAAGCTCTGCTTCATTGTTGGTCACATTTCCACAGTCCATAGCATAGACTCTAAGTGTCTTCCCTTTGTCATATCTGAATAATCCTCCTGTCCCCACCTCTCCACGGTTCCTTTTTGCAGCCCCATCGAAATTAAGTTTGATGAATTCTTTCTAAGGCCTTTTATAGTGATTTTCCTCCTCTCCATTGAAGGTATGGTTCTTCCACGAAGATGCATTCAGCATACTCGGTTTCAAGTTCAGAATTTTCATAATCCTTTATTCCTGTGGGTTAGTTTTCCAATCTTCCTCGTAGCATTTCTCTACCAGTATTGTCTCTCTTATGTTTTGGGTTATCGGGTTCCATTTTTTTGCTTCCGTTCTTATTTCTTCTTTGAATATTAGGTTGTTTCATTCCTTCTATATTTCCCACACGATGAACCCTAGTGAAATTCTCCAAGATCATTTTAGAGTTGTATTTTGGTAAGGCTTTTTTCTGCCAATTATCTATTGTTGTCTTCTTGTTATTTGGATTCCTGTCACTAACTCCAAAGACTTGATTATGTTGTTTCCATAGGTCATCACTATATCTACATGTATTGGTCATGTGCTCCATTGTCTCCACCTGTTTTCGGCATAAGTAGCATATCGAGGGTCCTTGCAACCATTTTTTTTGCAGTTGATCCCATGTAAGTGCACGATCGTGGCACAGGATCCACATGAAGAAAGTGACCTTCGGCCATGTCTTTTCTTGCCATACGCTTTCCCAGGTATTTGTCTCTTAATTCCTGAGATGTTCTACTTGTAATTGGTAACCCTCTTTAATTGTGAACATTCCTTTGATCCTATAACCCCATCTTAGTATGTCCAACCCTTCCTTTTTTCTATTTTCCTGGTTTCCATTTCATTTTCGTATAGCTTCCACTGGGGTGTTTCTGGTGCTTCTGGCTAGTCCTAATTTTGTTTCCACTTTATTAGTATTCTCCACGAAATATGCATCAAAAGTTTAAAAAAAAAATTCCCCATGGAGGTTACTATATTGGTGGACTTCTTCTAGCTGGGGCTTGTTGTTTAGTTTTTCTCTTTGTTTCCATACTTCTTCCCAGAAATTGGCTTTTTCTCCTCCTCTGATTTCCCATAAGCTATGATTGCTGATCAAGTTTTTGTTATCTACAGTTAGGTTCCATATTACTGAACCTTTCTTGTTGTCTTGGAGTCTCAGCATTCCTTCTGGAGACCTAGGCATGTCATACTTCCTTTCTCATAGTTGTTTCCATAGGTCTACCCCTCCTTGGATCCATCTCCACCATAACGTTTCTCCCATAAATTGATTCAGTATATAGAGATCTTGGAGTCCTATGCCTCCTTCTTTTAGGGGTTTACTGAGCCAGTTCCATGATAGAAGCACCCATTTTTTTCCATTCTAGGCCCTTGCCATAAAAACTCTTTGAAGATGTTTATCATCTTTCGGCATACTGTTTTGGGAGTCGCTTAACTGGTGAGTTGGTATATCAAGATATATTGTAATACTGATCTTAGTAATATTACGTGACTTGGCATATTCAATGTTCTGAATTTCTAGTTCTGTATCTTTCTTCAGAATTCCCCAAGAGGGGTTTCTAGTTGGCCACTCTGTTCTGTTGATCATTTAGCTGAACACCTAAGTATTTCATCGGGAAATTTCCTATTATGAATCCCATTACTCTTGCTAAGAAGGTTTGTGAGGGTATTGTTGTGTTGAAGAAAAATATATCAGACTTATCTTTGTTTATCTCTGTCCCTGAAGCGCTAGTGAAATCTGTGATATGTTCCATAATTTTCCTGGCTTCCTTGAGCGATATTTGTCCATACATCATTATGTCATCTACAAATTGATGGTGATTTAATGGTATGTCATTCCCCCATAGTCTGAGGCCAGTATATTTTTCACTTCTGACTTTCTCCTTTGTGTACCTTCCAAGGCCTTCCGCTGCTAGGATAAATAAGAAAGGGGAAGCGGGTCACCTTGCCTAAGCCCTCGATTTGTGTTAAATGCCTCTTTGGGAGATCCATTGAGCATAATTGACAAAACTAGGGTTGTTACCATCGAAATAATCCAGCTTATCCATCTTGCATCAAAGCCAAATGCCTTCAATATTCCTGGTAGATAATCGTAATTCAGTCAATCATAGGCTTTTGCCAAGTCTAATTTAACCAACATTCTTATGGTTTTTTATTTTTTTAATGAGTGAATTGCCTCCTATGCCACCACTATGCCATATATTATTTGTATTCCTTTGACAAACTGTGTCTGTTCCTGAGATATCAACCCAGATAGTATAGTTTTTAAACAGTTTACCATAAGTGTAGCCATAATTTTGTATATGACATTACAGAGTGCTATTGGTCGAAAACCTTATGGTTCTTCCGAATTCTCTGCCTTTGTGATCAGGGCCATAAATGTGGAATTTAGGGTTGAGTGCATTCTTTTGGTACGGCTCGACTCCTCCACTAATTTCACTATGTCTTCTCCTAGGAATGGCCATGTCACCTGGAAGAATTCAGCTGTGAATCCATCTCACCCTAGTGCTTTGTTGCTCGCCATATTCCTAATTACATCTTCTACCTCTGATTTGCATGTTTCTCTTAATAGGGCCATGTTCTGGTCTCTGCTCACCAGGTTGGGGATGTGTTGTGTGATTATATGTTATTTTACCTTCTTCATCTTCTACCTTCATTGATTATTTGTTGTTTTACTTTCTTCATCTTAGTTTGGATTAACTCCTGTTCATTTTGTATGTTGCTGAATTATTCCTTATTCTATTTCTTTGTTTTTCCTTTTAGATCTTTTAGTTTGAGTTGAATGGTATGCATCAGGTTTCTCCCTACTATCTCATTCTCATTCCACCATTCCTTCAGTTTTTCTATTAAGGTCAGTTCTCTTAACCAAAATGCCTCAAACCTAAAGGGTATGTTTTGGTTTCCTTGATTCATTTCTACTTTGAGTTTAATAAGCGAGTGGTTCGACCCTAGACACAAAAAAGTTGATGCTTCATAGAATATATCTTTGCCAATGAAGTGTTCTGTTGCCAAGAATTTGTCTAATTGAGAGGATATCTATGTGCTCCCTCCCCTTCTGCTGTTCCACATATATTTTTTGTTTATAGTTGGGATGTCCACCAATTTTAGTTCTTCATGTAGATCTCTAAATTTCTCCATTTCCAGCTCTTCTCTTTGCAATCCCCATGTTTTCTCCTCTATTGATGTTATCAAAATGAAGTCCCCTGCTACCAGCCAAAGTTTTTCTTTGTGGAGTTGGCTAAGCTTCTTTATTTGCTAGAGGAATTTTTTTTTTTTGCCACTAGAATGTGAGGGCCATATACTACAGAAACTAGGAACCATTCTCTATTTACTAGTAGGCGGAACCACCCCATGAGGATTCTCTTCATACCTACCCAGTAGTCCACTGTGATCTTTGATGGGTTCCATAGTATTGATATACCTCCCACGCTACCTCTCGCATCTATGGTCATGCATTCATACCTTGGTTTTATTTTACTTAATATATCTTCCATTCTCCCTCCTGTAATTTTTGTTTCTTGTAACAGCATGAGTTGAGGTTTTTCTTTTCTTAGTCTCTTAGTTTAATGTCTCTACTTGTCTCTACTGTTGAGGCCTTTTATATTCCAAGATGTAATTATCATTAGGTTACTTTGTTTATTTGTTGGTATATCGCTGATAGTGGTACCAACCTCCCTGTATTCACCAACATTTCTCCCATAATCTGTATAGATTCCTGTAGATTTCTTCAACCTCTTTTCTTTCCTCCTTTCATTTTATTTGAGTATTATTGGGAGTTTTCTTGATGCATCCCCAGTTGCTCTGCCATCTCCACCTATCCCTACCCCTTTTTAGCTCAATACTGATGGAATTTTTCTCTGTATAATCTCTTTTTGTCTTTTGGAATCAATATTTCATCTAGGTGTCTCCATTCATTTAACAGTTTCCTCAACACCTCTTCTTCCATGCTTGATTCTTATCCCTTACTTGTATCAATTTCCATTGTGGTGTTTTTCGTTTTCTCTCTTTCTTCCTTTT
>APFE031003889.1:0-12026 GCA_000404065.3 Pinus taeda | reverse complement strand
CAATGGAATGGTGGAAGCATTTAATAAGATATTGGAGAATGTGCTGACAAAGGTTTGTTATGCATAGAGGAGTGAATGGGACGTGCACGTACCCGCTGTGTTATGGGCGTATAGAACTACTTGTAAGAAGTTTATTAGACAAACATCGCTCAGGCTAGTCTATGGCGTAGAAGTTGTGATGCTGATGGAATACATCATGCCTAGTCTACGGATAACAACGTTCACAAGAATGGAGGACAACGTGGCCTTAGAAGAGTGGCTCACACAGCTGACAGAGCTGGAGGAAGATAGATTCTTGGCTGGATTCCATCAACAAGTTCAGAAGGAGCGCAAAAAGGCATGGCATGATCAGCACATCAAAATGTGCACCTTCAATGTAAACGATTTAGTCTTATTATATGACACCAAGTTTGATAAGTTTCCAGGAAAATTTCAAATGCATTGGCTAGGTTCATATGTTATTAAGGAGATTACAGATTGTGGAGTAGTTCAACTTGTGAAATTGAATGAAGATCCATTTCTAGGAGAGCTAAATGGAAGTCGATTGAAGCCATACAATGGGATCCAACCAAATGACTATATGATGGTAGCACAGTCTTAGCACTCCGGGCAGCTACAAGGAGGTGCGGGACTATAAACTACACTGCCCGAGTTGTATATCTACACAATGAAGGGTCTACGTGGAACGGGAGTGTCACGATATCAACAAAAGCATGAAGGGAGTTGCGCTATAGAAGGAGAGACTGCACAACGTAGCCAAAAAGTGATTGTTACTATCACTATTCATGATTTGACTGCTAGAAGATGGTTAAGAGGAGTGGGTGGCTGACATTTAAGCAATTTAAGGATAAAATCAAGTGTGAAATATTTGGAAATATGCCGCCAATCATGCATTAATCGACAGAGTTTGGGGGGAATTGTTGAATTTGAATTTGAAATTGCCTATAAATTACAGATGGTTGTCCAATGAGAAACACTTTGCATTTTGAGAATTTATGAGTTGTGTTGTCAGTTATGTGAGTTATTTGAGAATTTGTGTGCAATACCTGTATCTAGTTCGATTAGGACCTCATTAATAGCGCCAGGTCTGCACCAGCTCAGACCACTAGTACTAGGGGCATTGTCACCTTTGAGGGAGTTCCCCCTGAGGTTGTGAGTATGAAGGTTCTCGCAGTAGCTCCTAAGGCATTGAAGTCACCTAGGCCGAAGCCTATGCCACCGAAAGAACTTCCCAAGCTGAATAAGGATAAACAGAAGAAGAAACTTCTGGTGCATGAGTCACTAAGGAAACATGTAGCTACATAGGCGCAGTGAAAAGAAAAGTTGAGCACATAGGAGAAAGGCAAAGTGGTAGACCTAGAGGCTGAGGAGGGTGCGAAAGACATAGATATTGAGTGGGTAGACCCTATTTCAAAGTTGTCGGAGTACATCCCTCCATGCAAGGTGAAGGTCCGAAAGGACCTAGATGAGGGATAGTTCCTCCTGAATACACTCCTGCTACCAGAAAACATAACTTTTGAAGGTCTGCGCTTGGTGCGCATCCCAATTTTGAAGCTTGAAGATTGGGATTTGGGGAACATTAAGCGGTTCCCCCACCTAGCTACTGATACCTTCATGGAGCGAGTGTTCTACAAGGAGTCTGGTGTCACCGTGCTGGAGCTAATGGAATGGATTCGCGGAGTAAACAAGGCAGGATTGTTCAACCTGCTATGGGTGTGTCACTACCACCACATCCCCATAAATTTGACAGTCATTAAGCAGTTTTTGTTCCTTTTGTATGATAGTGCTTGTGGTTGAGTGAGCGCATACCAATCACTGATATGTTGATCGATAGGATCACATTACTCCCTCATTCAGGATTGAATCCGACCAAGGATTTTGGTAGAAAGATGGGTTAGCATGACCTCACCGAGAAGATGAAGGACAAGTTCAAACATGTCAAGAAAGCACACAGGTATTCTATTTCCAGTATTACTAACTCTGTGGTGAAAGTGGCCACCCAAAATTTGGCTGGAAAAGTGATGAGAAAGTGTTGCATGGACAAGGTAACGACAACAGTGGTCTTGTTAGCATCTCAGTGTGCGGAGGGCATATAGTTCAACTAGGCCTGCTACCTGTCAAGTGAGTTCCTTGTGAATTTCCGAGAGGCACAAGACCAAAGCAAGACTTTCCATTATTCATGGATGTTATTATCAATTGTGCTGGTTGCATGGGAATTGCTTGAGGATAGCCAATTTCCTCTAGTTGAGATAGATTTACCAGAAGCAGCCAAGTTTTCTTCTCTTTGGGCCACAAAGGATGTTGCGTGGGTTTGCGAAAGAAAAATATTTTTGGTGCTGATGGAGGAAAGCATCCGCGCAACCATCAACCAAAAGCCACGGTTGTCATCAATCGTTTTTGAGCAGTTATCTAGGTACACAGAGTTCAAAGTAGATTTCCATTGAGTTTACATCTAGGCGCTGAAGGATCCAGATAAAAAATGGAATGATCTTCCCTACTTGGCTATGGATGATGCCATCGTTGAATTCCTTAAGCGTTGGCTAGCTGATTGGCACACACCATCAGATTTAGCTGCCGGAACTAGCAAGTATGCGAAGAAGCAGAAAAAGGAAGCGACATGACCGAAGGTTCAGTAGTTGGCAGAAAAGACGAAGAAGGAGACTAAGGAGAAGGCCCACGTAGAAGCAGAGCACGCTGTAAAGGAGAAAGAAGAGCAGGAAGAGTGTGACTCTCTAGATGTAAAAATCTCCTTTTCCCCAAATGGAGGACAAAGAACATTCAGCACAGGGCGACATAGATCTGGAGAGCACTTATTTATGTGTAAAGTGATATAGGGAAGAGGAAAAGGAGGGACAACAAAAGAAGAACAAAGGCTCTAAGTCGTCTCTAGATCCCATCACTGTGATGGAGGGTGACTTAGACGATATTGGTGAAAAGGTAAGGGACACGACAATAGAACTGATGTAGCAGTTTGGGCAGCAGTAGAAGCAAGCATTGGTTGCTAAACAAATGGGTCTGCATGAGATGCAGATCCAAACAACTAGTCTGGATGCAGGTGTAGGGGAAAGGAGCACGACATCAGCTAGTTTGGCACTAGGGACCACTCAAGCAATAGAGTTGGTTCGATCCTTGGATCTCAGGCCTATTGTGCTGCCTGATGGAGCTCTGAGCATGGAGGCAGACGGTGACAAGGCTAATGTCAACACTTTAAAGAATATTGGTCTGAACTTGGTTGCGCTCCCCAATGAATTCCTTCACACACTACAAGCAGGTGTGATTGCAGAGATCAGGGCCCGGGAGCAGTGCGCGTTGAGCATGATCAGCGAGAAGAACGTCAACAATGAACCAATATTCATTGAGAAGACAACAATGCTAGAAGCATGGAAGAAGGTTTAGGAGAAGAATGAGCAAACCGCAGTTATGGTTGTTAAAGCATGTATAATCATTCCAGAACTGCACATACAATAGTAGATGCTACAGTGGCAGATTGCATTGCACTCTTTGAGCACTCTACGGAGGTCGTTACGACTATGTAGGAGGATGCTAACTTGTAGAGGTTAAACACAAAAGGCCACAAATTTCTACAGCAATATGATGAAGCAAGAGTGACGGTGTGCACCGTTTCCATATCACAACGATTGACTAAGCTACATGAGGCAAAGCAGTTGCTTGAATAGGTGGAGGTAGCGCAACATAAAGAGGTGGTCCTCAAGGCCAGATTGGGGCCTTGGCTGGAAGAATCCTATGTGATCTCTTCCTCCATTGAGGAGAATCTTGTGAGCTTACAGAGGACAAAACAGAAGGTAAAGGAGGTCAGTGCAGGACCAACAACCAAGCAACTAGTTGAGCAGATCAAGCAAGCAGCCATGCAGAGCGCGAATGTGGTAGCATCAACATAAGTCAAGCTAGGAGCTCTCTACAGTAATATCTTTATGCCAGAAGAGTGAATCGGGGGCGAGTCACAATATTTGTGTTGGGTGCTTATCGGGACAGGGTCCCCTACGGTCAATTTTGGGGCAAAAGCCCAAGTTTTGGGGAAGAAAGCCCAATTTTTTGTTATGTAAAATATAAAGTCTCCATAATTTGTGGTTGCAGAGCACTTAGATAGTAAGTGTCATAAAGGGATTTCCCCTTCTTTTATGTAAGTTGTCAGATTTACTAGATATACCCATGGTATGCAGAGGATGGGATTGTATAAAAAGGAGAGCCTTATAGAGTCTAAGGCAAGGTAATAGAGAGCCTTAGAGTAGACGAGAGGTTCTATAGCTGTGTGTGCAGAGGCCTAGAGTAGAGTCTACAACTGAGTGTGTGGACCCCTGCAGCTCTGTGCGGAGGGTAGTCTCGAGTCTGTAAGCAGAACTTAAGTATCAATAAAGAGATTATTCTGGAAATATTTGTGTTTTGTCCATTTATTTTTGTTATGAATGATTGTGTTTATGTTATGATAAATGATGGGTTTATGATTTAATACTGTATTGATGCGTGATTCGACATGGTTTACATTGTTATATGAACACAAGTACTAATATTTGTTTACATGAGGAATATCTTAATGCATGTTAAAGTTACCAGACCCTTAAGCCCATATGGGTAAATACAAAACTAAGGGTAATTACAGAGGTGCATAAGTGGTTGCTTCACCTATTTAGGGTCCACAAAAGATGGTTGTCAACCTTCACGAAGGTCTAGAGGCTGGTAAAAGGATGTTATATCAATAAGCCTTAAGGGCTTATCGATCTGCACGAAGGCAGATTAGGGGCATAGAATGACATCACACTCATCTCCGGATGCAGAAAATTGGTTCCAGAATCCCCCCATACTGCTTCAGGTGAGACTTCAGTCCATGCTCCACAGATGTCGAAAGGGACATTAGTGTAGGGATTTGTTTGGTGAGCTTAACTCTAAACTTGGGTCAGGACCCACTAAGCCAAAACACCCAAACTTACTTTCCAATAGTGACTTGTCACATGGAGATAATATTCTTTGTGCTACTCTTGCCTACCCCAAGGTTGTTTCCTTACACTTATCCTTAACTACCATGTGTCAACGCTTGGGTCAAAACCATTTTTTGAAGTGATAGGTGGTATTAGAGACAAACTTCTCATTGTGTCTCAAGCTGTCTCTCCACACACATTTTACCTTAATGCATCAAAGTTATGATTTTTTTCTTTTCCTATACTAGAACCACCATCCTTTCGTGTTATAATGTCTAGTGAAGTTTTTCATTGCACGAGAACTTCATCCCAAGTCCCTTTCACTTCATCTCATGGATTCATTCATACTATTGTATCAAGGTACTATTCCTTATGATGTTCAAAGTTATTTTTTCTTACGAAATGATTTAAGGGAGAAAATATTCTCCTTGTGACACTAACTCTCTCGATTTCTTATCTTAATTCCTTTGTTTCACTATTTGTCACTTGAATCTCTAGGCATATTGCATAAGAATCATTTTATCTATAAAATGTTGCATAAGGGAGAAATGTTTCTCCCTATGACACAACTTCATGTAGTCCAAAACAGTGACCAAGTATGAAGGTTTGTAAATCCCTACTCTATGGTCTATAAAGATCATTTCTAGGGCTTGGGGGAGGTAATCAAAAGGCTTTAGTAGCCTATTTTGATGCACAACTAAATTGCTTTTGAGGTCATCAAAAGCCCACACTACATTGTAATAGTCAACTTTCTTCATGCCAATGAGTGGTTTGGCTCTACAAGTATTTATCCATGTATATGCATGTGTATATATGTATGTGTTGATGGTGTTGAATAATTTTCTAACACTAAGGGGGCATCCCTGATATGAAGTCCCAATTAGACTTCACACCGTTTTGGAAAGGAGCCTCATTCAGATACTAGTATGATTGCCATTATGTGTGTGTTTTTCTCTTAGATTGATCTAGGTGGATATTGGTGGCTACCCACCTATTCCACTTAGACCCCCACCATTATATCTTTCAGTTTCCTTAATTGTAGCACAATTTACTATTTTTGGTAGTTTTTGAGGTCCTGAACGTTTAGAGCCATTTTGAGGCCCTAAATGACAATTTTTTGAAACCTGAGCAAACCCATTTTGTGTGATACGGATTCGTAGTCAAAAGTTGTAGACCTCAGATAGATCTTTCTAACGAGGTATCAAATTGGTCAAATAGAGATCATATGCAAAATTTACAACCCCACGAAGTTGATGTACCAATTTACCCCAACGGAGCACATAGACTTTTGGTGCTTCATCTCCTAAGGTTAGATTTTTTGATTTTTAGGGTTTTCTATTGTTTTTCAATAATAAATAGGATTTTGAGCCTCATTGTAACTCAGTTCAAAAGGCATGTAGCCACCACATCCCTTCTCAGAGATAAGCTACCATCACTTGAGCTAGTTTATTTCCATTCTACATGTAATAAGTTTTCAGTACTTTGTTATTAATGAATCAAAGTTCTGTTTTCATTGTATCTCTATATTTATGTTCATATCTATATTTTGTTTCATTCCCTCGTTAATGCAGATCAGTGCTATCAGAGTGATCTTCCCTTTCTCTGTTTTTTTGTGCATGTCCCCAACGAGGTTGGGGTATAAGGAGTTAGGGCTTGAACTAGTTGAACAGATGCAAGACTGACCCCACGAGCCCTAACAACCTCCCATGGGGGAAGAAAAGAAAGATAAGGGAGTAGGAATTCCTTTCAAAATATTGCTCAAAGAAGCCCTCAAGTGACAAAGGAACATAATGATGAACAACTTTTCCGAGATCCTTTGGCGAATGCCCACCGATGACACATCTTCATCTAGCAATCACTTTGGAGGCACGACCCCCTTTAAGGTACATGTAAAATTTGACATCCCTATATTTGAAGGTTAAATAGATGAAAATGTTATAGATAAATGGATGGATTTATTAGAAGGTAACTTTCTATTCCATAGTTTCTTTAATAGGGAGAATATTACTTTTGAATTGCTTAAGGCTACTCTCCATGTCAAGGATTGGTGGGAAATTTATTATGAGAAAAGGGCCAAGGAACCCTTTTTATTTACAACCACCCCCTCTTGGAACTCTTTCTGAGACACTATCAAGGAGAAATATTACCCTGTAGGGAGCTATGAGGACAAGTACATATAGTGGACCACACTATGACAACGAAGGCACCAAGATGTGCATGAGCTCACATATATTTTTTATACTCTACACATAAAGTTAGATATCAAATACTCTAAGAAACATCTTGTGCTTAGTACCACAATTATTTGCACAAATACATTCAAGAAGAAATGGAGTTCCTGGATATCTCGTCACTTGGTGTAGCATATTGATATGCTGCTAAGATTGAACAAAAAATTAAACAAAAGAAGCATGACTTTGGATCTACGAATCAAAAACAAGGCAAGAGTGCCCCCAAGTTGCAAAACAAAGGAAATAACCAAGGAGGGGTGATCCAGGATAACTTGCTAAAGTTGCAAGCAAAGAAAAACACCACAAAGACAAAGGATGACACGGGAAAGTGGTGTGAGTTCCATAAGATCCCGACTCACAACGCAAGTGAGTGTCCAGCTAAGAAGTCACTGGTGGCCAAAATGAAAGCTTTAGAGTTAGATGCATGTTCTGATTTTGAGTCAAAACCCAAAAAGAGGAATGAAAAAGGGAAGTAGATTATTAATGTGGAGACCAACACCATTGTTTCCACCACCAAGATGCAAAAGATTGAGCCTAAATATCTAGAGTAGGGTGAGCATCTTTTCCACTCACATATGTGGGTGAAGGGTTCTCCTCTTCAGTTCATTATCGACACCAGGATCCAAAAAACCTCATTTCTGTAGATTTTATGAAGAAGTTGGGTCTACTAACTACACCACACTCGCAACTGTATACCATCAGGTGGCTTCACCAAGGACAAGATATTTGCGTCACCCAATAGTGATTCCTTCCCTACAACATCAAGTGCTTCATAAATGAGGTATTGTGTGATGTTGCTACTCTTAGAGTTTGTGATGTATTATTAGGTCAAACATATTTGTGGAAGCATCATGTTGTGTATGAGTCTAGGCTTCACACTGTTATTATTACTTTGGGAAATAATTTATAAAGGATAATTGAGGTAGCCCTGCCTACTACCATCTCTTTGATCTCTGCTAAGTAATGTAGTAAGATCATCTCCCAAACCGGGAAATTTGTTTTCTTTTTTATTTGATTTGAAAATAATGGGATGGTTGTGGCCACATCCATGACCCCTAGCAAGGGTTACTCCATGCAGTAGAAGTAGGTGGATAAGGTCATGGAATAATATAGGGACATCTTCTCCTCACCCACAAGGTACCCTTGCACTATCAGGACAATAATTTGATTGATTTGACTCTTGAAGCACCCATACCCAATGGGAAGATATATTGTCGCTTCAATATGGAAAATGAAGAGATCAAGCGACAGATCTAGGAGTTGCTGCAAAAAGGGCACATCTAACCAAGTTACTAACTAATGCATGGTTACCCTTGCACATACCCACAATATGCATAAAAATGAATAAACACATCTACCCCATGTATTTGACTCTCAAAGGAGTCAAATTGTCAACCATACAATGGTTAATTCCCTCTTTATCAGTTCCTTTTGATAGGAACTCAATCACCCTGCCTAAACCTTTCTATTAGAATATTATTCACCTCCTCACAACATTCATTTTCCCTTTTACTAAAGCATTCCTCAAATCTTCCTTATCGGAACTTTAAAACCCCTTTAGAACCTTTATATAACCCATAATTTGCACACATATATCCATCTCCCTTTTAATGCATTGGTCACACATAGATTTAACTCACAAAGGCTTTATTGGCGCTATTCCCTTTATAACACATTTACAAATGGAAATACACACGTAAGCATACCTTTCTACCTTCGTACGATGTTTGCACACATACCGAGACACCACCTTTATCGAAATCGGGTGTTGCTCTTTCGCGACACAACCAGATATATGTCATCACCCCTTCCGCTTCCAATATCCGATTATCAAAGACGTTAAAATATGGTTTTTAAGCCTTAAAAGACTTCGACAACACTTTCACATAAAATACATTGAATACACGGGAAAACCAGCTTGGAAACATAGAGCGGATCTCAAAACTTATCCACCGGCACTTATAAATGTCGTCAAGTCGCACCTTTAGTCGCTTCACAGTGCTGCTTTGTATTAAGGTCCGACCTCCGATCAGCTGATACATCCGATCATTGATTAGCACTTTATTACTATCAGTGTATTGGCCTGTGTTGTCGCCAGCCTTTTGGCCTCTCTAATATGTGACATGCGACTAGATCACGACCGTTGATTTGATTCTAATTCGATGGTCCTCATTTCATTGACAATAGCTCATCTCTCTTTTCCAAGACCTGATTCCGATCTTTCCATAAAGATTTTTCCAATGCAATTTAATCCCATCCGTTGATGTTTAAAATCCAATGGATGCTGAGCGTTGATATTTTCACTTCACACTTCTCCCTTTTACTTAATTTTTACACTAAGTCTTCCGTTCTTTGGTGGTTTTACTCTTCTTCAAAGGGTTCGATTCCTTCACTGTTTCCACTACGATTCCCTTCTGAGCTTGATTCCTTAGTGAATTCTCACTTCCCTCCTCCTCTCTAGAGCTTTACTCTGCTTCTTCAATTGGATTCTAGGACCTGTGATGATTCCACTGAATCGTTCTCTCCTTCGCATCCTTCAGAATTCTGCATGCAACCTTGTTACAAAGCCTACAAATTCAAGTAATTCATTCATGAAATACTCTTCAAACACTGACACAATCAGGAATAAAACTCTATGTATATATATGTAAACAATGATTACATTTGAGACTCCTCTGTCTCACACAGGCCTAATTTTTCAACTATCAGTGGCCTCTCCCTTCTACTCTGCTCCTAGGCTCACATTTGTTAGGTAAACTTGACTCAGGATAGAGTCAAAGTTGACTAAGTTAAACATTGATGGTTTTAGGGCACATGGTATTGTGCACCCGTAGTATTCTTCCCATGGTATTATATGTAATGGAGCTTATAAAAGGCTGGAAGAACTTCATTATAATGCAAGACCTGGAGGTGAGCACTGAAGGCTCACTTGGTTGGATTGGCCAGAGTTTTTGGCCAATGCTAATGAGATCTTATTAGGTTGGGTTTTTCCTCGGATTTGGGGTTTTCCCGGATAAACTTTTGTGTTTATGTGTTTATGTGTTTATGTGTTTTTGTGTTTTTGTGTTTATTTTTATATTTATTCCTCTCAGTAATTATTTATGTTTTGCATTAAATTTCTTAACAATTGGTATCAGAGCCAAAGGTCTATTTGGTTGATAAACTCGTAGGAAAGAAGGGTTCCTTGTTCGGGTGGGAGCAATGGTGGAAATTATAAGTTTAGGGTCGAGAAAGTTAACGACCAAAACTTCTCACTGTGGAAGATGCAGATGGAAGATTATCTATATCAGAAAGATCTATACCTACCATTGGGCGGAAAAGCAAAGATGTCGACGGGTATGACAGATGAAGAATGAAACCTTCTCGATAGAAAGGCACTCGGAACAATACGGTTGTGCGTCGCAGCGTCAGTCGCCTTCAACATTTCGAAGGAAACAATGGCATAGGGTTTGATTAAGGCGTTGGAGAAACTATATGAAAAACCCTCGGCCTCAAACAAGGTATTTCTTATGAAACGATTATTTAATATGAATATGTCAGAAGGTGGATCTTTTGCAGACCATTTAAATGATTTTAATACTGTTACAAGTTCAGTTATGTTCTGTAGGGGTAAACTTTGATGATGAAGTTAGAGCTCTGTTATTCTTGTGCTCATTACCAGAAAGTTGGAATGGTTTGGTAATGGCCATTAGTAACTCTGTTTCAGGATCTAGTACTTTAAAGTTTGATGATGTTGTCGGTGCTATCCTTAGCGAGGAAATGCGACGGAAAAGCTCCGGTGAGACATCGGTAAATGCTTTGAGTGCAGAGTCTAGAGGAAGAAAAATGGAAAGAGGAAAGAGCTCAGGATATCGCAGTAAATCAAGGAAAGGCAGATCCAAGTCCAGATCGGGGATAGTGTGCTGGAAATGCGGAAAGAAAGGACACCTAAAGAAGACTGTAGATCTCGGAAGGGAAAAGAAGGAGATTCACAGCAAGAAAACAATCATGAAGCAAATGTGACAGGTGAGGTGTTACAAGATGCTTTGATTCTTTCTTTCGAAAATATTACTGATTCCTGGGTGGTAGATTCAGGGGCCTCATTCCATGCCACACCTGATAAGAAATACTTTCATGACTATGTTCAAGGAGATTTTGGACAAGTTCGTTTGGGTGATGATAAACCCTGTAAAATTGTTTGAATGGGTAAGGTTCTTGTAAAACAGCAGAATGGAAACCAATGGCTACTAAAGGAGGTAAGGCATGTTTCAGATCTAAAGAAAAATCTGATTTCAACAGGGCAGTTAGGCGGTGAAGGTTGTGTGACAACTTTCACAGATAAAGCTTGGAAGGTCACCAAAGGAGCCCTGGTAATAGCAAAAGGCGAAAAGGTTGGTACATTGTATTTATGCAATGGTATTTCTAACTCTGTTAATGCTTTAACTTCCAAAGGAGCAGATGCAGCATTATGGCATCATAGGCTTGGACACATGAGTGGAAAAGGGATGAAGATTCTTCACTCAAGGAATTTGTTGCCGGGTTTGAAGAATGTTGATTTGGACTTCTGTGAGAATTGCATTATGGAAAACAGAAGAGAGTCAGATTTCTCAGAGTTGGAAAGAAAAGAAGAATGAAAAATTGGAGCTTGTGCATACAGATGTATGGGGACCTGCTCAGGTATCATCTCTCGGTGGCTCTCGTTATTATGTTACTTTTATTGATGATGCAACTAGAAAAACTTTGATTTATTGTATTAAGAATAAATCTGATGTATTTGATACTTTTAAGAAATGGAAAGCTTTGGTTGAGATTGAGACGGGAAAGAAATTGAAGTGTCTTAGATCAGACAATGGAGGTGAATATTGCAGCAAAGAGTTTGATA
>APFE031003883.1:0-16031 GCA_000404065.3 Pinus taeda | reverse complement strand
ATGGTTCCATTCTCGTTGTACTTGTAATGGTTGATGTTGAATTATATCCTTCCTGACTGATGTATAATTGCATATATTAGATTTCACGCTTGTGTTTGTGTTGTTCTCTTTGTGTGTGCAGGTGTCCATTCACGAGGGTAGTGGAGGATTGTGACCGGCCAAGGCAAAGGAACGTGGACGACATCTCTTCTACAGACGAAAGCGTTGGGACTCAAGTAGGTCTTCATCACCTACCTTTTATTTGCAATTAGGAACTTGCGTGATAGCATTGTTTGATTGTTGCTAGACCCGTTCTGGGCTAGTAGGGATCGCCTCTATCCGCAGAGGGGATTTACCTCTCCAACAATGTCTACACCAAGAAAGTGGGTAAGTCTCTTATCATTCTTGTTCTTTATATTAATGATCTTATCCTTACTGGTAATGATGCCAACCTTATAAACCATGTCAAGTCCAACCTTAAAAAGAAGTTTGAAATGACAGACTTAGGACACTTGCATTATTTTCTTGGTCTTCAAGTCTTACAATCCAAGGAAGTTATATCCCTTTCCCAGTCCAAGTATGTCTGTGATCTTCTTTGCCACTTTCACATGGAAGACTATAAGCCAACCCCTTCTCCCTTTCAGTCTGGAGCCAAACTTTTAGCCACTTGTACTTCCCCTGAAGTTGATGCTACCTTATATCGTCATCTTGTAGGAAAAAATTTGTATCTTACCCATACCCATCCTAACCTTTCCTTTGTTGTTGGCCTTATTGCTCGGTTTATGCAAAACCCACATGAAAGTCATTGGAAAGAAGCTAAAAGAATACTTCGTTATGTTCAAGGTACAATTTAGTTTTGGACTCATTACAGTGCAGAAGCATCTCCTCTATTGGTTGGTTTCACTGATTCCGATTGGGCTGGTGACCCTAATGATCGGAAGTCTACTGCAAGTTATGTCTTCGCTCTTGGTTCTGGACCTATTACATGGGCTTGCAAGAAACAAAGTGTCATTTCTCTTTCTTCAACAGAAGCATAATATCATGGCGCCGTAGAAGCTAGTAAGGAAGCCATGTGGTTTGTCAAATCCTGTCAAAGTTTGGCTTTCAGCAGCAACATCCGACTACACTTTGGTGTGCTAATATAAGTGTCATTCAACTATGCAAATATCCATCCCAACATCAGCACAGCAAACACATTGAACTACACATGCACTTCATCAAAAAGCTCATTCATGACCATGTTCTTGAAGTGCAATATTGTTCAACTGACGATCAAGTTGTAGACATCTTTACAAAGGCTCTCACAGAGGCGAAGTTTACTAAACTTCGATTTATGGTTGGAGTTCAGGAAGTTGTCACTAAGGGGGGATACGTTCTAATGCCTCCTTCCTTCTCATATTGTGTCATATTTGTACATCCTTCAATCCTATCCCAAGTTGTTCTTAAGGGGGGATGTTATGATATTCTAACACATAGGAAATAGTTAAGTATAACTTGGTCTAGTGTAGAGTTAAGTAAAGTGTGTTTCTTTACTATGTAATTTTGTAACTTACAATCTGACGGCCACAATATGTTCTAGACATCAAGTGATCTGATGGTTCATTCTCTCCTCAATATTACCAACACTTGATCCATGGCTTAACACCTGATTGGTCCATGATCTCTATTTAAAGAGCATGGAGGGTCATTTGCAGGGTGACCATTCATGAGAGAAGCTTATGTAAATTTTCTTTCTTTATTAATAAATTGTCTGAAGTGGTCACATTGGCTCAGGTCGAGAATTGTTTCACTCTTCAAGGGTTTTAACCATGTCAGAAATACTAGTGTATTGATCTATGATCTGTTTGTGAGCGGTGTCCTTTGGTGTTCTATCTGAGGAACTTACCCTGTAAATTCCTACAAAGAAAACCTATTCTTATTGCATAAAGTAAAGAGCATGAACCAACTCTACATCACTACATTCAAAGAGACCATATGCTGTTAACAATGTTTATTAAGCATTTCAAAAAGTAATCATGTAAATCATCAATATGTTATTCAATTCATGAAACTATCTACTAACCCTAATCAGTAAAGTGAGAATGAGTGGTAGAAAGGCAAGTCCTAAGTGGACTTTGGTATTCATTAATCATGGTTTCATAGCCTAAGAGACATTATTCAAAGCTAGGAGGCAAAAGGACAACTCTGGTCAAGTTTGGAGGGCTTCTACATGGTGCTATAGGATTTCCCTGTTTTTCTACAGGATTGAATCCGTGAGCGTTATGAGGGCTAAAAAGGTGATCAGAAGGTGAGAAAGGGTATTGGAAGGTAGGAGAAGGTTGTAAGTTTCCTTTTCCAATCTTAGTACCCTTCAGGGGTCCATCTTGCACAAGGAACAATGCACATGGTGGCGTTCAACAAACCAGAAATGTACTCTCAATGAACAATGTTTTGAAGGTGTTGTTGAGGTAGAAAGAAGGGAGTTAGTCGTAGGATGAGGAGTGTGAATGAAAATTCTCAGCCCTGCAAACCCATAGTCTCACCTCCACACAAGAAAGATCTTGATTTTTATACTTAAAAAGGCTAAAATACTCAATCTGCTAGTTAGTTTGTCCTCTGAGTTATCTAATTGAATGCTTATTGAATGAAAATGAGATGTGGTAAAAAAAAAAATAAGTAGGATGTCCTAGGACTCCAACAAAAGTGGAATCAATCAAAACTACCCTTGTTAACATGTGCTAAATTAGCAAAACATTACTACTCTAAAAACCAAAAATTCAAGAATGAGTGAGTTAGTTAACCAACCAAATGTCTAACTTGATCAAATTTAAATACTATGGGGTAATTTTTTTTTATTAATTTGGATGTTTTTAGGCTTCAATCCAAGTGGAATCAACTCGAAATAAGTTCATTAACACGTGTTAAAATTTATCAAGAACTTATTACTATTTTGCTACATGATACTTCCAAAAATTCCAAAATTGTGAACTAATAAACCAATCCAAATAGCTCAATGATGAATATGACTTTTCAAAGTTGTTCTAAGGATGCATCATGCCTGTACCTATAGAAATGACCTAAAAATTAAAAAAAAAACAAACAAACAAACAAACAAGCAAACTTACTTCAATCATTTAACCAATCTAACCTACAGCGAATGACACATGAATACTTAATGCAAAAATGGGAAAAATAAGAATAAGAAATGCAAGTGAACAAAACATTCAAAGAATATAAAGAAATTATACAACAGAGCTCTGAGGCTCCTGAGATTTCCAAGCTCAAGGATGCTCAGAGTCCTATGAAGGAAACCAAGACAATGAAGCCAATACAAACTCAATGTCAACATTAATCACTAAAAGTCACTATGCCCACATAGCATTGTCATCAAGGAAAATCATCAACCATCAAATACAAAATCAGATCAAAACTCTAACTTGCTATCACTGTGAATTCAAATAATCCATAAGCCAAAACATATCTATGAACCATCAAGCAGCATGTCAAAGTTCTAAAGCATCTCAATGAATTATCAAGCATCATGTCAAAACTCCAAACATTTCTTATCTATACCAATCAGCCAAATATATTCAAACACTTGCATACACTAGCCTCAATGGTTAAATAAAAAATGGCATAACATATTGATATGCATATTCTGGTTACCTGCAAACACAAGGTTAGTCAACATAGTCACATTCTCTCTAGCAAATCAAATATAAAAACTTCCCTTCTCATAGAACATTTTGATATTTGCTCCATATCTGTAGGATCATCATATTTCCGGTGCATTCCCGATTCTATTCATAAAGCTTCAGATTTGTGACATGTGAAAATTCCTACACTCAAGGAACCCCTACTGCAACAAAACTGAATTTACTTCTCCTAATTGATTTTAATATACATTATCAAGTTATTTTTTGAATAACACTGAAGTAAATTACTTCTATAGCCTACACCAACTTAATTTGATTACATGAAACAAGAAACTGAGCAAAGAACAAGATACATAGGACACAATTAGTTTTGGACAAAATAGTCCCCAGGAAAACCCAATGCGGGAAAACCGGTGTAGCAACTCTGAGGGTTTTATATTATTAAGCAGTAGTTCTAAATACAATGTTGGATGCCCTCCCATCAATCCAGTTATAGAGAAAAACATAATGGCGGAAAAACTTAAGTGAGATTACCTCATTTCAGCCAGCAAATTCCGGTTGATCTGGTGGCGGAACTGTCTAACCCCGATTATCTTTGCGTTGGCACTACGTAGACCCTGCGTCAGCCTTATAGGCTTTGTGTCAGCTCTGTGTTCTCTTTTTCCTCCTAGAGCTTCTGCGTTAGCCTCTCCCGGTTATTCTGACAGTTTTGGATTTCTGTGTGAGGGCAGCTTCTCCTCTGTGCTGACCCTTCTAGCTCTGCGTCAAGCCTGCGTGGGCCCACACTGGCCCAACATCAGTCCCTCTGGGTGTTGCATTGCCTCCATTAGTGGCTCTCTACCCAATATTCTCGAACTATCCCTGCCCCTCTGCAACAGAATGATCACACAATTCAAATTTCTCAACTTCCTAGCCCCACAAATCGAACTCTAGATCAATTTGTCCTCTCTATGTGTATTTCTAAATGAACCTTGAGCCTCCTTATACTTTTCTCGTTGAGACTTCAACAGCCGAGAAAAAGTCTCTAATCAACGACTAAGATTAAAAACTCGACTTGATCCGCTTTCTAGAACATTCTCACCCATATTTTGATTAATACTCATTAATGCTTTAATTTCCTAAGTTTAGACTTAGGGAAAACCCCATTAAAAATATTAATTATTTTAATAAAATACAATCCAGGTGGAATTTCACCAAACGGTTTCTCGGTTCTTTAGAACTCATGTGCCTCAGCCTCTCCACCAATTTTCATGGCTAGAGCACATCCGATGCTACCAAAAACTAACACTCCTTCTTAGTGAGGAATGTGCTCTAGCAACAATGTCCAACTACATGATGCTTTGTCTCTGAATCATCTCCTTTTTGCACTGTTGCTACCACCAACATTATGCTCATGTTGCTATTGTATTGTTGCCCATGAGACTGCCACTACCACTGCTGCATCTGTACTACATCTCCCTCTGCATTTGCTACAAACATTGCCACTGCTAGCTCTACACTGCGTCATTTTCCAATTGTCGCTGCTCAGCAACGAAAAAGCATCCAAAATTTTTGAACTAACTGTGTTCAGCATAATACCATGTGAATGTTGGAATTTGAGATCTACTACTCTTTGACCCTCTGAATCTTTTGCGCTGCTACTGACTTATGCACTGTGCCATCTGCACTTCTACCAACCTTGCTCTGCGTTGATCAGTCTCTGGTCTCAAGCTACTACACTTTTCTCTCCAATCAACCCACTGCATCATCTGACACTAAGTCCATCTCGCTACTGCTGAATCTTGGGCTCTCGTAGCAAGGAATTGATCCAAGAGGTGGGTACCTCAAGGATCCCGCCCACATGTAGTCCTCCCGACTATATTTTTATATCACTCATGGCAAACTCATGCGTGGGCACTCATGGCAAACTCATCTTCGTCATTTTTTGTTGGAGTAGCCTTAGGATCATGTTTCTCATCCTTATCCTTTTGCTTCAAGGACACTGGGATGCAAAGTGGCCCAACTTGCCACATATGAAACATTTCACCTTCGAAATGTCCTTCCGCTTTTGCTTCTATTGTCCCTTTGATGCTAGAGTTGCATTCTCCTCCTCCTCCTTGGTCTTCGTGCCACTCCCACTGCTGCCATTGAGGTTGACCTTAACTAGATCCCTCCTCAATTCTTCTTGTTGAAGGGTTGGCCACATCTCCTCCCATGAACATAGCTTTTCCCTGCCCAATACACTTTGGACGAAGACTTGTCATCCATCTCAGACTCCATTCAGGGTCGTCCTTACCATCGCAGTAGACTGAGGAGTAGACCCCACTATAGCAAGTTGGTCTATGGTGTCCTGAAGATGTTGAAGATAGGAGTTAACCCTTTCTCCCTTTTGCATCAATGTTTGCTGCAACTTTTGTTCTAAGTACATCTTCCGCTATTCGGAAGAAACTTCACACAGTGAAGACAAAGCTTCCCACATTTCTCAGGAAGTATTTTTACCCTAAATCGTGAGACCATGTGATCTCGAACTCCATCGAGTATGAACCTCTTCGCTTTCCCTTGCTCGGACTTGTACTTCTTCCTCTGATCATTGTTTGCAGGAACAGGGACAACACTCTTGACCTAGGCTTCAAGATCGTACTCCTCCAATACAGCTAAGATTCTAGTCTTCCATATAACATAGTTGGAAGCTCCTTCCAACCTGTCCTGATCTTTGAGCCCATGTGATGCCATCTCACCCAAACTATCGAATTGACTCCTCTAGTCACTGTGCATCACTAGTCTACTACCCGGCAAGTGAAAAATTCAAACTTTTTCCGAGAAAAATCCTCTGAGAATAAAATTCCACTTCTATGTGTCTTCGCTCTTTTCCGATGGATTTCTATCTTGACAGAAACTGCAGCCTTCAAGCACTACGCTAAGGTTTTGCATCACTCACTCTGCAAACTCACGAACTGGAGATCGTACATCTCTGTCGACTCTCTCAGAGAGTGATTTCCTCGGAATCTCTGCTTTCCCGGCAAGGACTATGCAATCCCTTCAAGGGGATTCGAATTGCTGCCAAATGCAGCTATTGGCCTCTCTTCTCAACATTAGATCTTTTCTTCCTGTTTCAAAATCAATCATTTGAAACCATGTGAAAATTCCTACACTCAAGGAACCCCTACTGCAAAAAAACTGAATTTACTTCTCCTACTTGATTTTAATATACATTATCAATTTATTTTCTGAATAATATTTTAGTAAATTACTTATGCAGCTTACACCAACTTAATTTGATTACATGAAACAAGAAACTGAGCAAAGAACAAAATACATAGGACATAGTTATTTTTAGACAAAATAGTCACCAGAAAAACCCAATGCGGGAAAAATGGTGCAGTAGCTCTGAGGGTTTTATATTATTAAGCAGTAGTTCTAAATACAATGTTGGATGCCCTCTCAGCAATCCAGTTATAGAGAAAAAAAATTGGCCAACCCCGGCTATCTCTGCGCTAGCCCTGAGTAGGCCCTGCGTCAGCTCTGCGTTGTCTCTTCTGGCTCCTGGAGCTTCTACGTCAGCCTCTCCCGGCTGTTCAGGAAACTCCCCGACAGTTTCGGATTTCGGCATGAGGGCAGCTTCTCCTCTGCGCTGGCCCTTCTGGCTCTGCATGGACCCAGACTAGCCCAGCGTCAGTCCCTCTAGGTGATGTGTTGCCTCCACTAGTGGCTCTCCGCCTCTCTTCCCAGTATTCCCGAATTATCCATACCCCTCTGCTATAGAGTGATCACTCAGTTCAAATTTCTCAGCTTCCTAGCCCCGGAAATCGAACTCTAGATCAATTCCTTCTCTCCATCTATATTTCTAAATGAACCCCAAGCCTCTTTCTTATACTTTTCTCATTGAGACATCAACAGCCAAGATTAATTCTCTAATCAATGGCTAAGATTAAAAACTTGCCTTGATCCACTTTCTATAACATTCTTACCCATATTTTGATTAATACCCATTAATACTTTAATTTTCCTAAGTTTAGACTTAGGAACCCTATTAAAAGTATTACTTATTTTAACAAAATACCATCCAGGTGGAATTTCACCAAACGATTTTTGGGTTTTTTAGAACTCATGTGGCTTAGCCTCTCCACAAATTTTCATGTCTAGAGCACATCTGATGCTATCAAAAACTAACATGACCTACAGGCATAACTGCACCCATAAGGTTTTTTTATGTGTGGTTGGGGCTTAGATTAAGGAAAAACTCTCTCTTCTCATACCAGAACTTGCTGCAGACCAACAATTTCATATATTTGTTTATTTATGTCCAGAAAACACACTTCAATAGTAAAGAATCTCCTATACATCTAATGCAAATGAAAAGAGGAGAAGGAATCTTATAAAGAGGTTCTCCCTCTACAAGGGAAGTCACTTCGGTCATCATCAATCAAGATATCACCCTGTCTATCAAAATACTTGTCAAGAATCAGTAGAAATGTTAGATCATAAAATATAGCTATATCGGGTTCTAAAACATATATCTATCATATTCTTAACATGGCAGCATCAGCGACTTCATTATCATATATGAACTTGACATCAAACTTTTATCAAGAGTTAGTGTTTATGATTAGGGCAGCAGACAGGTGCTTTAACATACTTCAAAATCATGAACACGATATCACTTACATAGCTTAGTCCATCAATAAAGGTCATCCAGATTTTACCATATGACATAATTACTAAGTTTATCAAAACCTAAACAAGGATAACAAGAAGATATTGTATATCAATCTTATTGCCATGCTTTCATCATTAAGGTTATCATGCTTATCACAAACATTATCAATAGTATCAAGTTACCATATATTAGAATCAAAGTTCTAGCCTTCTTTATGGGATCAAGATATCCAAAATGATGAATGTTAGCCAAACATCAAGTATACCAATATATCAAAGATCAATATTTAGAATCAAGAAGTTCATCATGTCTAAAAAGTAAGATACTTGTTCACTACCAAGTACACCATCCCACCATGAGTACCATGAATCAAACTTTCATATGCATGAGTCATTTGTGAAGGTGACATTCCCATCATACCTTAGGGCTTACATTGTCATCCTCTATTGCAACTATAAACATTGAAACAAAGCACCACACATACCTTGGGTGTTCAAATATTTGTGCACCTTCTTATTTTACATAGGCAGTTGTAGCATTTTTCCAACTATTCATCAAGTGCCTCTTTACCTTTTCCAACGTCAATTCTTCTCTTCCTACACTAGCCATGATCCTTAAGAAGGATCCACTTATCACAACTCATTAGGAGGTTAGAAGCATTCAAATACTCAAATATACATGTAGGAATAATAAGTAATAATCAAAACAATAATCAAATCAATAAGTATAGAAAAAAAAAAAGTAAAAACATAAAGGAGCACCATAAATAAAAAAGTATTTATCTTCAATGAGAAGTGATCATCTCCCTCTTGAAACAACCTTCAAGAGCCAACATTGTCCATTGTCCATTGTCCATATGGCAATGTTGCCTTCAATATTTCAACCAACTTTATCAGCAACTAGGATTAATAGAAATCATCCCATCTAGGGCTTCATCAAATCTGTCACAAGTGTTTGTACATATTCACATCAGTCATGTTAGAGTTTCTAAATTACATATCTCAAATAATTTCCATAAACCAGGGTTTCTCCCAAACCCTAACCTCATAATATCCATCAACCCTTATTAATTAAATTACCTAGAGTTTCCTTCAAACCCTATTATTCTTTTAGGTCTCCTTCGTCTTCTCTTGCACCCATCAAGGGTGTCTTCATAGGGGTGATATTCGATGAATTTTCTTCAGTCTAACTCTAATTCCATGTTAATTTTTACTAGGGCTATATTGTTGTTTTCTTTGATAATTGCATTTCATTATTTCCATATTAAATTCACCCCATAACATCATAACATTATTCATATTTACATCATTATTCAGCAGCATGTGCAACTATATAAAAAGAACAATATCATCATCAATGCAGCAGAACATGAAGGAACAATAGAAGAAAAGCATTCACACATAGATACACCAGGATTGGTCGAAGACCAGGATAAACCCACTATGGGGAAACCCTTTCAAATTCTTCTTATTAGATTGCATTAAATGATTTAGTAAAGAGAGAGTACAATGATCCACATCTTTAACCATAAACCTATCTAACGAAAATAGTTAAACAGCGTTCATGAGGTGAACCCAACCATGCTAATAATCCAAAAACCATAATTCAGGAACATGTAATCAATTGTTACTATCTGTAGTCAACTATCGGACTTTGTGGTCAACGAGAAAAAACTTCGATCAACTAAAAATTCAACCTTTAGGTCCCAGTCACAAGAAAGATGTGTCATGCACGTGGCTGAAAGGCTTCGATCGAAATTTCTCCATGATGTATCTACGACTACAGTTAAAATTTCTCCATGACATCCCTATGGCTGAGACCCAAAACCCAAAAAAATAGAAATGTGAGCTTCGGACCTTGCAATTTTCGTCATGTGCCAACCAATCTCCGTGAACTTGCCTCAAAGTTGTGTGAGCCAAACCAAAGAAGAGAATAGAAGAATGCTACATTCTGATGTCCAAATGAGGTTGAGGTCACTTGTATTTATAGCCTTCCAAGGGTGTCCAAATTGCTTTAGGGCCGACCTAATCAAATACACACATGTGGGCTTCAATTCAAAAGTACACTTTCCCTTGTCCAAATTGGGCACTTCAAAAGTCAAAATTGGTCCTCTTGAAAAGAGGAATCTCATCTCATGGTTGGAATTTGTCACTGAGTTTCCAAATTAACAGCTCATGGGTGACCCATTGTTGAGAGAAAATTAACAGTGTGGTTTATGGCTAGGAGAAACGTCAAAGGTTTGCAACCAATTGGTCCCTTGTCAGATAAGTGCTCCTTTAACTTATACTTAGTTATGTTTTAATTAATTATGTATTTTTCCTATGTTGAACATATGAATTTTAATAGTTACACATGAACTATAATTTGTTGGGTGAAAAAATTAAATCACTAAGCATTTGCATTAGAGTGCATTTAGACATGCATATCACCATGTTGGAAACAAAATATAAAGGGAAAATTCCTAGTGACGGGGTACAGTAGTAATAGGCACAGAAATATGCATTAACCTATTGGATGGAGGTATAACTGGAGTTAATAAACAAAGGGAAAACCATCTAGAACCCAATTTATAAAGGGTCATTGGGTGTAGATATACCCAACAAATGGCTAAAATGGCCCAACATGGATTATAGTGCTACAAGTAAAGCAACTAGTGGGCCAAGGACATTACACTATGCTACCCCACAAAGATCTTGACTTTAGTTTAATTATTATCATATACTTGTTTGATGAAGTCCTCCATTTTCATAGGATCAATATGGTGTTCCCATCCACTAATCACATATCTCAAATATGCCAAGGAATGCTTGGAAAAATCACATTTCTTAAAGTTTCCCAGTAGTTGATGCTTTTTCTAAGTCTCTAATACCTACATGAGTTGTGCAATATGCTCCTCCCAAGTAGAGTTATAAACCAATACATTATGTATGTTATAATTTATAAATGAATCTTGAAAGAGATGCATTGTGCATCATTCACTAAATGCATAAATGTATCCATACTTGGATTACATTAACCAAAAGGAATTACTAAATATTCATACCAACATTTCCTTGTCAGGTGGCCTTACAAGTATCTTCTTATTTTACTCATACCTAGTGGTATCTTGATTTGAGATCCAAATTGGTTAATTACTTCGCAGGCTGAAAATGATCTAGCAAGTCATCTATGTTGCAACTAATATGGCAAGTCACCAATCCTAGGTAGAGTGTATGGGTTCTTAAGGGTGATCTTATTAAGAGTTATTCTAATTGATACAAATTATCAAATTCTTGTCCTTATTGGGTATTATGATAATAGGTTACACATAAGTTGAGATGCATGGCCGAATTACTCCCTATTCCAACAGTTTTTACAACTATTTCTTCACTTCATCTTCTTCTATATGCATTCGAATGTTGGAAATGGAGAGTTAGGAAACAATTATATCTTATAATCCACTTTCCTCTTAGGTCATATCCCTTTTGTCTCCTAGAAGACTTCTTTGTATCTCTACAAAATCTCCTCCAACTAATGTTTATTTTCTTTAACACATCTATCCATAGATTATTTAACCTTTACAAATTCATCTCCTTATTGATTTCAAACTTCTCACTTAAACTAATAAATTTCTTGTCTTTGTTAGAACTTACAAAAGATACCTTGGATTTATCTTTATGTGCATTGTTGATGAAGGGTTTCCATTGTTATTTAGGTGGTGTTGGTCTACTCTCCTCAATGAAGATCAATCCATTATGTGCATGTAAGGGATTTTAAACACTACATAAAAAACATCATGTGGTACTACATCTACCTTTGCTTTGTTAATATAGTTTTTTGTTTTTTCATATTTGATCTTACACTACTGAGGGACCCCAAGCTCTACATCCTTTCTTACCCATTCCAATGGGTAAGGGTGAGAATGGTCATGAAATTCCAATCCAAATTTACTTACTAGGTCTACTATGAGGTTATCTTACAAAGAAAAATCAAACAAAGCATCCACCTTCGTCTTCTTAATATGGAAGAGTCTAATCATCTCCTTCTCTTGCATGGGACAGAGGCTAGTAGTTTCACCTCTTTCATTGGAGTGTAGACAATTTTTTCATATACATGTAAGCTACTCTCAACTTGGTTTTCTAACACATGCCATTTATCTTCTTCTTATTAACACCCTTCGTGTGGTTCTTTGGATTCATGTGGCTTCCAACACTTATCCTTGGTATGACTATCAATATTACAATGGTGTTAATTTTTCTTGGAATGACTTAGTTTCCATTTCTTCTTATCAATATTCTCAAGTCATTGTTCTTAACACATGCATGATTACCAATCATAGGTTTAAAAAGAATCACTTTCCTCCTCAGATGATTGTGGATACCATCCAAATATTTGAGGCATACATTAAAAAACTTGGGAGATATATTAAACATAATCTCTTGTTTTCTAAACTCAATTGCGTACTCTTGTACACTCTACCACTACTACATAAAGTAATACCAGTGGATACGGAATTAGGACTTAATGAGGGATTTAAACACTTATTTCTTAGTTACTTGGGGATAACGCTCTAGCCTAAGCATAAAAATCTAGATTTCCCACTAATTTTGAGCATGGCCCTCTAACTTTGGTTTGGGAAATGGTACATTTTTCTCCTCCTATGCTATAAAAATTGAAATAGATTTCTAATTATTGCAACTATTGATTCAATTTAACATCATCAATATCACCTTGACAGGTTTTGATGTTCACTTTCCCTTCAGCGTTAAATAGAGAGTGGGAAGAAGTGATGTTGGAGCTTGGTCTCTCTTTATTGGTTCCTTTTTCAACTCCTTTTATGGATCTTCATTGTCTCAATATTTCTCATCTAAGCTAACTTCTAAATTAAAGCTACCAAACTCCACAAAAGGTCCAAACTTTCTCTCTAAAGCTACCATGAGGATCATCATGTTGCAAGAGATTCCGACAACTTGTACTTCCAAATTTGAAAATATCTCCTCTAAATCATTGTTGGAATTGTTATTGTACTCATCCTTCATGGCTAGGGTTTTGATATTTGTTTCTTATGCCAATTCCCTGATATTATATTTCCCCACATAAAGCCCAAAGAAAATTGCTATGATACCAATACAACTTGTACATTAACATGGATATTCTAACAGAAAGTTCATCTAGCTTAGTGTACAAAACATTGAAATAAGATGAGACTAAAAATGATAGAAAGATTTAAAAAATACTATGCATCATCCACACAATAAATAGAATTATGTACCCGAGTAAACCAAATATGGGAAAACACATCCAAAAAAGTGAGGACTATACCTTGCCCTTTTCTTATTAGATATGAAACAGAAAATGCAAAGGAATATGAATATTGTGGAATTCACATTGACATTGTAGCATATGTGGTTGCTAAAAGGTCATCTACTTTATATGTTCTACTCCAAATTCCCATTCTCTTCCTCTTCTAAATTATAGAACAATAATTAATACAACAATAATGTATCCCGTTCCTTTACAAGTCACCTAGTATTTACCAATGGCCTTATAGTCATCTCGAGTTAGAGTTAAATGTTTTATATGCCTTAAAATTAAACATGTGTGAATAATGGGAGATATCTTAGCATCCACTCAATACGATGGTGGTCAACAAGATAGGTCATGTTGCAATAGACATAACTTCATCATATGAAGCTTGGCTGAGTTGATCTTGTGTCATTAGTAATATCTTGATATGTAGAAAAAAACATCAAGAGTTTGGGAACTTTGTTCACAAATTTTTGATCCAATAAATTCCTAAAACAACCTTTGAAATTTTCTATACCTCAAATCACTAGAACATGGCATGCCCCTAAGATGGGCATTACAAGCCAGTAGCTCCAATATTCCAACTAGAAAGTACCAAAATAGATGGAAATTTACATATAAACCCATTTCAAATCACTATTTATAATAGGTTGCATGTCCAAGTGTCATTCACAACATCAAAACATTCTTTAGTGGGATGAAATCCATAATAAAAATATTTTTCATACAGAGTCTCCTAATAAACCTTCCTTTCTAACAATATGCCCAAGAAACAGTATGGAGTGTACAAAATAAATTTCTTGATATTCAAGGAGAGCTGCATGTTCTTGTGCCACTAAAACATTACCCTTAACAAAGTAAAATGATTCTTAAATAAACTATATATATTCTAATCATCAAGAAAAACTTCTAGAAACTTGTGCATATAATCATGAACATAGCAACAATGATGTGATAGAACACTATAAGGCCATATTTTAGGCAAAATGCCATAACTTTGTATGTGAAATATCCACATTATGTCGCAAAGGTTCTCTTCTTATTATCCTCCTTTGACATGTAAATTTGATGATATCTAAACTTTAAAGAATCCCTAGGTGAAAGAGGAAGCTTCATTTCCTAGAAACTTACATGATATCTCATTATTGAATTCTATCAAGAAACTATTATGAATATAGCCTTCATTCAATCCACAAAAGTCCACACATACAAAAATACCACTAGTTTTCTTATTTTGGAAAACAATGGCACTTATACATTCAAATTCATATGGCAAAAAAATAGCCCTACAACTAACATCTTATCAATCCCTTGGTTCACTTTCTTTATAGTGTGAATTCATTCAATATGACCTCTTGGTTGACTTTGTTATAACACCACTTTTGTCCACTTGTGGCATTAGAGGAAAGACCAATTAATTATGCACTCCAAATCACTCAAAAGATAACGTATAACCTCAAAATACAAGAATAAAAATCAATTTCTGAATGCACTTATTTCTTTAATAAGTGCACAGTTGCATCCTTATTCATTTGAAAAGCATGCGATAATTATTTAACATGATTTTCCCTAATTTTGTGGTGCATTCGATTGGATGAACACTTCAAGAAATTTGTTGGTCAATTTCCAGCGATACAAATTGAACCAACTCATTCGATTGAAGGTCCTTAGTCATGCTCAAAGTTATTACATTCACATTGAAATGGTTCTTCATTCAAGCTCAATTTTGGCTCCAAGAAAATCAATAAACATCCTCCATTTAAAAAAACTCAAGGTTGCTATTATAGTTTCAAGTTACTCTAAGTATTCACATTATGTTTCTATATTCTTCATGACATTTAGGGTTCTATGATGTATGCTCAGCGATTGGATGGTTTGAGATGGATTTCAACATGAGAGATTGTTTATGATGGATATACATAGTTGTGATGGCTTACTCAATGGATGGTTGACGTCAATTGTTTGCTTATTTTGTGTCCTCCCTTTGGACATTGGATATCTCTTGGTAGTTTGGTAGATACCCTTCATTGAGGTCTCATGGAAGAGCCATTTGTTTCAAGAGTACTGTATAGGGAATGTGGATCATTTTGCATCATGGAGGGTTTCAAGCCCTAATTGAGATGTGGCAACTTGGTTTTCAAATTTAAAGGAAAAGAGATGGCTCAAGTGATGGGCCCTTGAATCTTCATCTAGTCACCATCTATTTTCTATATTTTTCCATGTTATAGTTACTAGATTCTCCTATAAACATAAAACCTTTTTTAAAAATTCTATTTTCTAATGACCAATTGAATGTTTCTAGCATATGTTTAATTATTGAATGAAATTTGGTTTAATTTCAAAAGGATGTCCAATAAACATAAGGCCTTCTTAAAAAATTCTATTTTCTAATGACCAATTGAATGTTTCGAGCATATGTTTAATTATTGAATGAAATTTGGCTTAATTTCAAAAGGATGTGAATAATTGTAGAATTGAGGCTTCTATGATTGATC
>APFE031003880.1:86094-144108 GCA_000404065.3 Pinus taeda | reverse complement strand
CTTATAATAAAATGAACATTACAATAAATTTTTATTTAATTTATTTTCTTGTTAATCTAACCTATTGGTATGTAACTTATCAAAGTGTGCCTATACTATCTCTTAGCAACTATTACCTTTTTAAAATAGACATATTTATATATTTACTCATCAATAATTTCAATAACAAAATAAATATATTAAAAAAAACAATTTTAACTTACAAATCTAAAAAGGTTAACTTAGAAATATGTTAGAGACAAGTCCGAAGTTGATCATCACTTTAGAAGTTCGTATACATTAGTACAATAAACAGTAAATGATATTTTTTTATATTTTTTAATTTAATAACATAAATTATATAGATATATTATATAATTAATTTATATATATATATATATAATTTTCGAGTCATATTATAAATAAATTCTTATATAATTATTAATTAAATTTAAATATAAAATTTTAAAATATTTTTTAATAATAAAATTGACATTGCACTAACTTTTTTATTTAATTCATTTTTAGATTTATTTTCTTACCAATCTAGAGAGGTTACTTATAAATAGTGGTTAAGGACAATCCAGAGTGGATAATTATAACACTGCTCAGGCATTCGCTTCTGGTAAATGTCTTTTTAATGTTAGGCCGTTAATCAATTTCTCTTTCTCTATATTTTAAATACTGTTGGGTAAAAAATGAAAAGAGTTATGGCACTTCTGGTAAATGTCTTTTTAACGTTAGTTCGGTAATCAATTTCTCTTTCTTTATATCCTTTAAAATAAATAGACAACTTTTAGCCAACAAAATTGCAGGACCACATTCCTTCCATCAAAACTAGGGAAAAAAACTTCAGAAAAATATTACCTTCCTGTAACAAAAGGTGTAACCACCAGATTACAATGGTTGCTTCCTAAAAATAAAAAGATCGACCAGAAGAAGTTATTTTCTAAAACCGAGAAGAGGACGATAACGTATTTTTCATGGGAAAGGAGAAGATAACTATTTACTGTCGGAATTCTCCACGAGTTGTTTCAATCATACCCGTAACTTAACAGAGTGGGTGAGGGATAGATGTTAGAGATCATCAGCCCGCAGGGACGCACCAGAAAATCAGATCACAGACGTTTCCACAATCGCTAGATGGGAAATAGCTGTAGCTCTAACTTTGTAGGGCCATCTAAGTCCTCTTCCTTTTTGTTGTTTACATCATCCGTGCGATCATGCGAACATTCAGCTGACCCAACTCCATCCAGAAAGCTTCTCGTTCTTAAAGGCCTGTGTTACATCTGCCATTAATATGTCTTAACCACACTTTTAAATTTTAGTTTAAATATTGTTTGTTGAGACCTTGTACCAATATTTTTTTTAAATATGGTTTTGTTTCAGTATTGTTTGTTGTGCCCCCACCATATGACCATATAATATGGTTTATAACAACCAACCTTTGTTTTTTGAAATATTCATTGGTCCTTTGTTTTTTTGGTACAAACCATATTTATTAATTGTTTTTAAACCCAACAACCATATATTTTTACAATATGTTTAAACCGTAACCTATATTTTTTTATGTGGTTTTGTCTTTTTTAATTATTAATAAATGATGAGGTGATTTTTTTTGATATATTAATATACATATATATAATATAATATTGTGAGGAATATATATATATATATATATATATATATAATATATATATAAAATATATATATATATGTGTGTTTTTTATCCAAGGCAAAAACCAATGATTGAACACCAAGAACTAATGGATGATGAGCTACCATTTATGATGTGGGTCCCATCTGTTGACTAGGATGTCATGCGGCACACAATAGACCCCCTTTGTTTTGCATGTCATGTCAAACTTTAAAGAGCCATAAGTTGGTCATACAAACTTAGATTTAGTGTCATCTATGCCACCGAAATCATAATGACAAGAACTGCAAATTGGTATTGGTTTGGCTACATTTTGAAGAATTTTATTTTCAAGCTTTTTTGGAGCCACCTGGATCACTACCTTTATTGAGAATATCAAAGGATGGTGGGAGGGATAGATCTGAGTGAAAGGCTCTAAAATGTACACCTTATGAGAACGGTTAAAATATATAAGTATAAATTAAAGCAGTGGAATAAGACAAAATTTGGTAACATCTTCTAAGCGAAAAATGAACTAGAACAGAAGGTGGAAGCATTGCAACAACAACTGATCTTTGAAGGTTACTCAGAGGATAGAAAAGGAGAGGATATGGATCTACTAAAGAAGTGGGAGGATAGATGTAAACAAGAGTAAATTCCATGGAGACATAAATCTCGAATGTTTTGGCTAAGGGAGGGAGAGACAAACACTAAGTTCTTTCATTGTTCAACAATAGAAAATAGAAATTCCAACAAAATCCTTAAAATAAAAGATGAGAGTGGACAAAATTTCGAATCTCATCAAAACGTTTGGGAGGTCTTGGTCCAGCATTTCCAAAAGATAGATTAGGAACCCCAAGTGGAGACATGGGAAAATATTCAAAGGATTGCGAGGTATATCATGAAGCTGGTCATAGAAGATGACAACAATAATTTAAACAAGTCCGTTTCCATGGAAGAAGTGGCACTGGTAGTGAACAAAATCGCCAATGGGAAAGTCATCGGATTGGATGGATTTACTATAAATTTATTTAAGGCTTGCTGGGCAATTGTCAAATATGATATATATGAGGTGGTGTTCAATTCCCAGAAGTTAGCAATGATTCTCAAAGCCCTCAATTTGACTCTTATAGCCTTTATTCCCAAGGAAGAATTGGTCATTACCCCTAAGAAGCTTAAATTAATAACCGTTTTCAACCTTTTATATAAAATCATATCCAAATCAGCAGCTAATAGGATGAAAACAAATTTTCCTTATTTGACGTCTTAGGGACAATCAGGTTTTGTGGAGGGGAGACAGATTCTAGGTAATGTAATTCTGGCACACGAAGTAGCTCATTCATTAAAAACCCAGAAAAAGGTTGGTATGATTATTCAATTATATTTGTCTAAAGCATATGACAAGATCAGTTGGGAATACATGGTAGTGGTTCCATAAGTGTTTTTGTTTGATAAACACTGGTCCAATTGGATTATGGGATTGGTCTCATCACCTCATTTTTCAATTATGGATAATGGAGCTCTATCAAAACCTTTCTTGCTAACCAGAGAAATTCGGCAAGGGGACCCATTGTCTCCCTTTGTCTTTTTCTTAATGATGGAAGGGCTTGGAAGGGGGATTGGGGCGACCAAAAGAGGAGAAGCTATAAAAGGAATTAAGTTGCATGAGGATGCTCATGTGACCACTCATCAACAATATATGGATGATGCCATGCTTCATGGCATTCCTACAATAAAGGAGGCGCGTAATTTGAAATCCATTCTGGATACCTGCAGGACGGAGTCAAGTATGGAGTTAAACCAGTCAAATTCCATGATTTTATTTTTTAATACTCACATTCATATTGAGAGAAACCTTTATGCTATTCTAGGGTTGTAATGGAAACCCCTCCCTTCTAAGTATTTAGGGTTCCCCCAAATAGTGCAAGGTTGGAAGCAATCCAACTTGGAGAGAAAAATCTCTAACCTAGAAGATAAGGTCAAAATATGGGTTCTTAGAGCATCGAATTTGTCGAGATGATTGGTGCTAGTAAAGGTGGTTCTTTAAGCTATCCCAGGGTATATGTTATCTATTCTACATGCACTAAGGGAGTGCTCCAAAAATTAAAGGAGGTTCAAATGAACTTCGTGTGGTGAGGGGCATAGGAAAAATGAAAATGGGTGTTGGTGATATGACCACACTATGTAAATTGAAAATTGTGGGAGGCCTATGGCTGTAGGCCCCTGAGATAACTAACAGAGAAAATGAGAGCAAATTGTGGTGGATATGGCTTAAAGGAGTGGAGACTTCGTGGGAGAAACTTTGAAAAGAGAAGTGTGCCCTTAATTTTCAAATAAATTCCTACTAAGGCTCATGAGTTCAATATAAAGGTCGACTATATGGAACCTAACACGGAATAATAGAGAAAGCATACAACAACATCGATTTTGGGAAATAAGTAACAGAAAGGATGCTCTATTTTGAGAGGATGCCTAGCAAAAACAACCAAAATTAAATAGACTAGAATGGCACGCTATACATGTAGCCATGGAGAGTTAGGGTCACAAGGAAGTCCACCAATTTTGGGCTCCAGGACTGGACAATAAAAATGGAATAGATGGAACCTTAACATCCTTCGTCTCGCAAATTTGAGTGATTCACGTACCCAACATATTACTTTAGAATTGAACAAAAGAAAAATATTGACGAATGATGACCAGGACCAACTCCGATGGGGGCAAAGAGAAGGCAAAGAGTTCAACTTGAAGGAATCGAAGGCTTACCGCAGAGTTGAACATCTCTAAGTCAATGACTCCATCATGGAGTAAACTCTAGGTGCCCTCTCACTAGCTGAAATTAAATCTTTCCTATGGTTAATTGTGTAGAGGAAGGTGTTAACTAAGAGAATTTGCTTAACTGTGGGATTACAAGTGCATCGTGGTGTTGCCTATGTGAGAGGGAAGAAGAAAGCATTAATCACCTTCTTAATACTTGTAGCTACACAAAATATCTATGGGAGTGGTTGACCATTTTCTATAGAAAAACTAGCATAAACAAGGAAAGTATTCATGAAACAATTAAAAAATAGCAGAAGCAATTTACTAAGAATGAAGTGGTGAATATGAATTGGAACTTAATTTTGGGATTTATCATCTCGTCAATCTGGAAGGAATTCAACCACCAAATATTCTAGGACAAAAATCTCCTAGTTGCAAACCTGTGGAAGAAATTCACTACCAGCTTAAGGAAACCATATAAAGCTAGGTTCTACATTGTCGCAGACTCCCTGGACGGTTTCTGAAAAATCAACTTTGATGGAGTGTCCAAGGGAAAACCAAGAAAGGTTATAGGTAGAGGAGTCATTCGAGACTCGACATGTAAAGTTCAAACGTTATATTTCATCAGTATGGGTTAGGCCAAAAATAATGCAGGAGAATTCTAATTCCTAGAGGAGGGGCTCCAAACAATGTGAAGAAAGTGAATGATGAATGTAATAATGGAGGGATATATTGCATTAGATATTTAAGTGACACGTCGGTTGCAATAGGACTCTCACATGAACAATTTTATGAATATTTGGCACCTCTCCGAGATTATCCAAAAGATTAAAAGCCATCTGGAGGAGTTAAAAACGATGGAGTTTTCCTTGGTACGATGCTCATCAAATGCATTGGAGGACAGAGTGGAAAATGAAGGGGTGGAGAGTGCCAGCATGATTACCGGGGTGGCCTGGGAGGACATGTTGGATGGACTCTAAAGGAAGATTGTTGAACAAAGGCAGAGTGAGATCAATCCACGTTAGAAGGGAGGAGCGACAAAGAAGGGGTGGGCCATTATCAAGGCAAAGACCTCGCTAGTGATATAAATGTTTAATAATTATCATGGTTCATCAAGTTAGAAATTTTAGGTATGAGCGAGGAGGTACGTTTCATCACCATATCAAGGAAATGATGGACGAGGATGGGAAGGAGAGGAACTCAAGTTCAATCAATCGTCTCTCGAGAGGTTTCATTACTTGGAACAGATGGTTAAAGGAGTGGATAAGTAAGAATCCCAACAACGAGATGTAATGGAGCAGGACTATGGAAATAATTAGCTTGAACATACTGTTTTCAGAAGCGAATGAGGAGGAAGATGACCCCATCATTGCACGGATGTACTGTAGCATCATCGATAAGAAGAAGTTTCCAAAAATAGATGGGGAAGGTGCTCAAAGGATCGGGTGGCATGACCTATTATGGATGTTTCCTTTATATGGGAAGGATGAAAGGTGCATAGATTGCATAGTGACAAGGCTAAAAGATAGAAGGTGGTGTTGTAGCAAGAGAGATTTTGTTCCTCTAAGAAATTCAAAAGTCCAAGACAGTAATGGCTAAGGAAGAAATGTTGGTGGTAGGCCAAGGGGAAGGTCATTACTAGATGCTCAAAGCTCCATTACTCGTAAGAGGTCCAGAATGGAGGATGCGATGAGGGAGGTTGCACTAAACTATCATGCGACGATCTTGGACAAAGGAAAAGGAATCCATGAAATATGGGAGAATGACGTGAGGCACTTGTGAAGGAGCATTCCATATAGAAAAATTGAAGAAGAAGTTAATTGGTTTATAGATATTGGGAAATCCTAAACACGAGAGATGGTTTATATGAGAACATTGGAGACAACATGGCATATTAGAACCTGGTGGAGAATTTGCAGGCAAATATGGTGGAGGATAGAACTAGGTGACAAAAGGAACACCATCTTCAGCTAAAGGTGATTGAGGAGAGGTTACAAGTTGTAGAGGAATTACTCAAAATGGTCGCTAATATAAATCATTTAGAAGATGGAAAAATTGGAGACATGAGCAAGATGTTCTCCATCTACTTGAAATATATCCATAACTTGGATATCACACTGGGATAGGAACTGGGAGAGCTGACTAGGCTTATGAAATATTGGGTCCAGGAGGTAACTGGGGCAAGCGGAAAGCAATCAACAATGCGGGTTAGATGGGGCAAAAGAAACACCAATGTCTCTAGTTAAATGATCATGAGTCTGTCTTTTTTTTTTTTTTATATTTTATTGAATGGCTAGGTAGGCCATAGAATAGTAAAATGTTGATAGGTAGGTATGTAGGTGTAGAAGAGATAGACAGATTCACATGCACGCCACCTTGAATATGTAAATGGCTAAGTAGCAGTAGTAGTAAAGTAAATTTTGTAGATATGTATAGGGGATACAATAGTCAAAAAAACTTTATGGCATGTCTGGTGTGTTTTGGTCGTCAATGTATTTTACTGGAGTAGGTTTGGTTCCCAATATGGCTATGTTTCTATAGTAATATAAGGTTTCTCTACTGACTTACAAAAAAAAGAGTAAAAGAAGTTTTATATTTTCAATTTTCGTTATGAAGAAAATTATAATTCTTTTATTTAAACAAAATAGAATTAATGCAAATGTTAATTAAATATGTAAATATTCATAGTAAATCATAATGCTTAGTATAAATATTTTTTTGTTTCTTTAAATAAATTATTTTTATATCAACTTCATATATATAAATTGATAATGTAATTGAAAGTCCAAAAACTTCAATTAATATTTAATTCATTTCATTTTTTAGATGGAGTAAAAAACAATGTTTAAAATTTTTTTCAAAATAAGTCATAATCAAAATATTTCAATATCTATATTAAATGAGACATTTTAAGTAAAATACTTTAATATCAACTATATGAATAGATTAAACAGTTTCATTTTCATATATATATATCTCAAAAAATATGGAAAAGATTCTTTCCCATGTTTATTTTTAATAGTTTTTATTACAATACCATGGCTTATCAATACTACATGCCCAAAAATCCATAACTCATTTCAAATGACACAGTTTTTATGATATTTCTTTTAATAAATCAATTTAATTAAAATGGAACAGAATGCATAACTACTTTCGAGATGAATTTGAACATTTTATTTGTGTATATTACTATGAATATTATAAGATTTTTCATAAAGATTAGATCTTTACCGCCTAGCTAATCATTATTGATAATTAAATTAAAATTATGAAAGCCATATTTTAAAATAAATATGTCTACCAATATAGAAATATATTAATAACAAAATAACATTTCAATTACAATATGGATCATAAATAAAACATTTTGATGGCTATATTTAGTAAAATATTTCAATGTCATATATATATAATCTAAAAAAAAAAATCATTAAAACATTTTATAAGTTTTTGCTCTATAAGAAAGGGATGTGTTATTGCTTTATGGAGTTTATACATATCTCTGTTAGTCTTTCATATATCCATTGCTTGATATATCCACTATTAAAAAGAATGTTTGTTGATTTTATTCAAAACCACATAATACATATAGTTACATAAATATGTATATGTAGATGACATTTTTCTTTGATATGTTTTCTAATTTCTTTTATATAAATATAAATCTACATATATACTAGTATCGAGAAATAGGCATTTAAATCATTACAATCTGTTACTATTATTAATGAATTAAAATATAAAAATTTTAATATTTTTTATAATAAAATTAACATTTACAATAACTTCTTTTTATTAATTTATTTTAAAGTTTTTTTGGATTAATCTAACTATTGCTATTAACCTTCCAAAGTGTTACATAATATCTCTTAGCAAGCTGAATTTACTTCTTTATAAATGGAAATAATTATAATCATTTCATGTAATATTTCAATTACAAAATAATATTTAAAAATGAATTTTTAAACTAACAAATCAAAATTTATTACTTTATGTTGAATATAGAAATTTTTACAATATCTTTTATAAATAAATTTAATATTACACTAAACTTTTTTTATCTAATTTAATTTTAGATTTATTTTCTTATTAATCTAACCTTACATTGGTAAGTAACTTACCAAAGTGTACCTATACTATCTCTTAGCAACTATTACCTCTTTAAAATGCACATATTTATAATTATTTACTCATTAATAATTTCAATAACAAAATACATATATTTAAAAAATAGCTTTTAACTTACCAATCTAAACAGGTTACTTTGAAAGCATGGTTAAGGACAATCCAGAGTTGATAATTATGGCACTGATCAGGCATTCACTTTTGGTAAATGTAAGTAACTTACCAAAGTGTACCTATACTATCTCTTAGCAACTATTACCTCTTTAAAATGCACATATTTATAACTATTTACTCATTAATAATTTCAATAACAAAATAAATATATTTAAAAAACAACTTTTAACTGACCAATCTAAAGAGGTTACTTAGAAAGCATGGTTAAAGATAATCCAAAGCACTGCTCAAGCAGGCATTCACTTGTAAATATAAATAACTTACCAAAATGTACCTATACTATCTCTTAGCAACTATTACCTCTTTAAAATGCACATATTTATAACTATTTACTCATTAATAATTTCAATAACAAAAACAAACATTTTAAAAAACAACTTTTAACTTACCAGAGAAGTTACTTGGAAAGCATGGTTAAGGACAATCCAGAGTTGATAATTATGGCACTGCCTGAGCATTCACTTCTGGTAAATGTCTTTTTAATGTTAGGCCGTTAATCAGTTTCTCTTTGTTTATATTTCAAGTACTGTTATATCAAAAAGAAAAGAATTGAATTATGGCACTTGTCAGGCATTCACTGGTAAATGTCTTTTTAGTGTTAGGTCGGTAATCCATCTCTTTCTTTATATCATTAAAAAAAATAGATAACTTTTAGCCAACAAGATTCCAGAACCACATTCCTTAAATAAAACCAGGGAAAAAAAACTTTAAAAAAATAATACCATACTGTAACAAAAGGTGAAACCACAAGCTTACAATGCTTGCTTCCTAAAAATGAAAAGATCGAGCAACTCAATCCAATAGCGTACGTACCAAAAAATACCAGAAGAAGATATTTTCTAAAACCAACCAGAGGACGATAACATATTTTTCATAGGAAAGGAGAAGAGAACTAGTTCTCCACGAGTTGTTTCAATCATACCCGTAACGTAACAGAGTGGGTGAGGGATAGATGTTGGAGATCATCAGCCCGCAGGGACGAACTAGAAAATCAGATCACAGACGTTTCCATAATCGCTAGATGGGAAATAGCTGTAGCTCTAACTTTGTAGCGCCATCTAAGTCCTCTTCCTTTTTGTTGTTTACATCATCTGCGCGATCATGCGAACATTCAGCGGACGTTACCCTTTCGAATGCTTCCCTCCTCATCTGTATTCTTTTCTGTAGCTTTAGCACCATTTAAATCTATATCTATTTGTGCAGACACAGATTTACTTATATTGAAGTCCTCCCATTGGAAACTGGGTTTCCAGGGCGACGTACCTCTTTTATTATAAGCAATCATATCGATAGCGTCTGACGAGCCTTGTGCCTGCGCCATAGCGTGCATGGCCGTTAATATCTGGTCCTCTGCTGCATTAATGCCGCCTCCCGCACTTATACTACCAACACTAAAATTCGTGCGCTTTTTTTTCAAATATTTCTTTGTTTCTTCGATTCTGTCAAACAAAACAAGAAATTCCTCCACGCCCCCTTCACAGTCTAACATTGTCCGGGGGCGTTTGCATCTCTCCCTTTCTTCTTCTTCCTCCTCTTTTGTTTCATTTTGTGACGCTTCCTCTGATCGGCTTGGAAAGCATACTGCTGGTCCCGGCAACAGCCATTTCGGAACCTCGGAATTCATGTCTATAGACAGCACCAGTAAAACCTTTAGTTTAACAATCTTCTTCCTTCATTCAAACCAACACAATACATTAATAGGTCTAAGAAATTAACTGAATGCGTTCTATATATAAGGAAAAAATAGGTATAGATCTTACAGAATTTAGATCACAGTGGAATGTTGTTGGAATTAATTAGGTTTGAAAGGAAAATGGAAACTCCAGACCTCTCTGATCATGTGCTCGCCACACGTCTCTCTTCCATTTTTTCTGCTGCTCGTGTGCTCATCACACATCTCTCTTTCTATTTATGGCGGAGGGGGCTGAACGAAGGATAAAACCTTCCAGGTCGAGTTTTTCTCCTTGTTATCAATCAATGGTTGTACCCATGTGCATAAAGGATAGGGAGGGGCTACTACAAGAAAAAAATGGAGCATTAAAGGAAAGAAAGTGACTCTTCGCAGGAAAAAATTAGAATATTGAGGGCGATGTAAAGTTGTGGACCGACAAAAAAAAACATAAATAGGTCTGCTCTAGCTAACTCTTATCTCCGATTGACGTCAGCTGCCGGGGACGTATAAATGTCCTGTATTTCATTTAATTGAAAAACAATGTCACGTGATTCAGAGAAATAATACAACTCTTCTAGTCAAAAAGACAGAAATACGATGGCAGGCATGCCCTTTATACGGGATCAATAAATTCCCTGCTATCCCGCCATTAATGAGCAGTGGGTGTATATATTCACTGTTCTATTTTGCTAAGGTCGAAATTGAAAGGTGGGCATATACATCTGCCATTCATTAATGGCTCAATAGCATGGAAAATATGACTCGCTAACCTATAATATTTCAGTCCCTAATACATTAAACATTTTTCTCAATAATTTTTGATCATCCATATAAAAGATTAGTATTAATTATTATGATTTATAATATTAGTATTTATTATTCAATAATATTATTAATTAATAATTATGATTTATTTCATTATTATTAATTAGATCACTATTATTAATAATTATTTATTATTTATAAATAACTCATTAATTGACTTATTTAAATAATTCATTCATATTTATAAATAAATAAAGATTATTTATTATTATTATTATTATTTACAGTATTAATATATAAATAATAATCGAGACAATTTTTGCCACAATGCAATATTGGACAATGTTTGGTCATGGTTGACCATTGATGACCATGATTGTCACAATGTGACGTTGGACCAAGGGATTGGTCAACCCAAGGGAAATGAACCCTTAGATTCATAAAACAAAAGGATTGATTTTATAAATGCAAGGGAATAATATTAAACCCAAGGGATTAATATTACAAAGCCAAGGTATATAAAGCCTAAGATAAATATTATAAACCTGTGGGGTTAATGCTGAAAACCCAAGGGATTATTAACCGAAGGGAATAATATTAAACCCGGGGTATAAAAATTATAAACCGAAGGTATATACACCCTAAAGTAAATATTATAAACCCTAAAATAAACATAGTTTTCCATGGTTGACCAAAATTGACTTTCATATTGACAAAATCTTTGTCACAATGCAACATTGGACTATGGTTTACCATGATATATTTTCATATTGAGACAAGCTTTGGCACAATGTGACATTGGACAATGATTCACAATGGTTGATTTTCATATTGAGACAATGTTTGTCACAATACGACGATGGACCATAAATGACCACTGATGACCATGGTTGTTACAATGTGATGTTGGACGAAGAGGCAATTTTGGTCACAAGGTCACGTTGGACAAAGCGACAATTTTTCTCACAATGTGACCATGATTATTTATCATGGTTGAGTTACATATTGAGACATTATTCGACATTATGCGATGTTGGAAAATGGTTGATTTTTATATTGAGGCAATCCTTGTCACAATGCGACATTGGTTGGTTTTCATATTCAAAGAATCTATGTCACAATGTGACATTGGAACATGGTTGACAATGATTCTAAACACTATGGATTAAAGCCAAATATTAATATTATAAACCCTATGAATAATGTTATACCCTAGGAATATCAACCCTTAGATTAATAAACCTAAGGGAATAAGATTAAACCTAGGGGATTGATATTATAAACCCAAGGTTATAAGCCCTAAGATAAATATTATAAGCCCAAGGGAATAATAAACCCAATGGATCAATACTAAAAACTCAAGGGATTATAAACCCAAGGGAATATGATTAAAACCAAGGGAATATGATTAAAACCAAGGGACAAATATTATAAACCCTAAAAAAAATGCGGTTGACCATGCTTGACCACGGTTGATTTTCATATTGATAAAATCTTTGTCAAAATGCGGCTTTGGAATATTGTTGACCATGAATGATTTTCATATTGAGACAACATTTGGCAGGATTTGACATTGGAAAATGGTTTCCCATTATTGACCATGGTTGATTGTCATATTGAGACAATCTTTTTCACAATGAGACATTGAACTATGGATATGAACCCTTAGATTGATAAACCCAAGCGATCGATCTTATAAACCCAACAAATTAATTCTAAAACCCCAAGATATTATAAACACAATGGACTATTATTATAAACCCAAGGTATATAAACCCTAAGATAAATATTATAAACCCAATGGGTTAATACTAAAAACCTAAGAAATTATAAACCCATGTTAATAATATTAAACCCAAGGTATAAATTTTATAAACCCTAAAATAAACATAGTTGACCATGGTTGATTTTCATATTTATAAAATCTTTGCCACAATGTGACATCGGACTATGGTTGGCCATGATTCATTTTCATATCAAGACAACCTTTGGCACAATGCAACATTGGACAATAGTTGACCATGGTTGATTTTCATATTGAGACAATATTTTTCATAATGCAATGTTGGACCATGCTTGGCTCAGACCAAGAGACAACTTTTGTCATAATGTGACCATGGTTGACCATATTTGATTTACATATTCAGACATTCTTTGAAAAAATGTGATGTTGGAACATTCTTGACCATGGTTGGTTTTCATATTGAGACAATACTTGTCACAATGTGACATTAGTTGGTTTTCGTATTGAGAGAATATTGGTCACAATCTGATGTTGGAGCATGGTTGACCATGATTATAAACCCATTGGATTTTATTAAACCCAAATATTAATAGTATAAACCTTATGAATAATATTATACCCTCGGAATATGAACCCTTATATTAATAAACCCAAGTGATTAATACTAAAAACCTAATGGATTATAAACCCAATGGAATAATATTAAACCCAAGGGATAAATATTGTAAACCCTAAAATAAACATGGTTGACTATAGTTTACCATCGTTGATTTTCATACTAAGACAATATTTGTCACAATGTGACGTTGGACCATGGTTGACCATGGTCAACCATGTTTGTTTCAAGGTTTAAAATGTTTATCGTACGGTTTATATACCTTCGGTTTATAATATTTATCACTTGGGTTTAATATTATTCCCTTTGATTTGTAGTATTAATCCCTTGAGTTTAGAATATTTATCTTAGGGTTTATACGCCTTGGGTTTATAATATTAATTCTGTTTATTTAATGTTATTCCCTTAGGTTTATAATATCTTTAGGTCTTAGAATTAATTCTTTGGGATTATGAGATCAATCATTGGGTTTATCAATATAGGGGCTCATATTCCTAGCGTATAATATTATTCATAAGGTTTATAATATTCATCATCGTCAACCATGGTCCAATGTTGCATTGTGGCAAGGATTGCCTTAATACAAAAATCAACCATGGTCAACCATGTTCCAACATTGCATGTGACAAAGATTGTCTCAATATGAAAATCAACCATGGTGAATATCCATTATCACATTATGACAAAGGTTGTCTCTTGATCCAACATCACATTGTGTCACATCTCTGTTCGTCCAGTAAAATCCATTTTTTTGTTTTATTTCTAGTGTTAGGGTCCTATAATAATAGGATTCATAATTTTGAATTGGTTGTAACTAATTCTTGTAATATTGTACATACCTTTGCTTTCTTCAAATATTTTCCATATTAAAAAATAAAAAAATGTAAAAAGGGTATGTCCTAAAAGAAATATCAAAGGACAAAAAAGAATAATAAAAGATCAAAAAATAAAAGAAATATGAACCCCAAACAAAAACAGCTCATGAAAGTGTGCAAGTCCAAGTGCCACTACTCTTTACTTTACTATCTAAAATAATGATTGTGTGTAGCTTGTCATACATGCCACAACCCATGATAGTCAAACTATTTAATCTTGACTACTTCATGCTTTAAATTTCCTGCTTATAGTTAGAGAATAAAGATTTGGACAAACTGTTTAATCTTGGTAGATCAGTAGATAGGTAAAGAAATAAAATGTGCTCATAAGCTTAATTTGAGCCATTGGAAGATATAAGGTTAGAAGTAGATAGTTTACTTTTCAAAAGAAAAAGGAAAGAAAGGGTTTTCTAGCTTACGTGCACCCAACAAAGTCAAGAAGAAATGTTAGGTTAAGTAAAAGAGTAAGAAGAAGAAAGGTTGTAGAAAGTACAAAGTTCATTGAAGCATAAGAACATCTATCATCTGTAATCATGTGTTTCAGTGTGTAGGAGAAGTCATCAAAGTAAAAGGATGCTTATAACCTTATTTGGTTAACTTCCCCTTCATTTCATTCCACCCCCCACTAAATACTTACTAATTTCCCCTTTTAACCCCTTCATTTCTTATGAAGACACCTTTTCCCTCAATTTTCACCCTTTCCCCTTAGTTTCACACATTCCCTAGCACATTACCTTCCAAATTCACTCCCCTACCCAAAAACCCTTTTTCCCTAGTGTGAAACCCCTTTCCCCTTTAAAAAATTGCTTTCCCTTTGATAAATTTCCCTAAAACCCCAAAAAAACCCATAAAACCCTTTATCCTAAGCTTTATCCCACCGTGCATTACTTTATTAACTCTGCTACCATACCATTTTCCTGACAAAACCTTGGCCCCACTTCATAAACCCAAATTATATTTTAACCATGCAATTATCCATTAATTAATTATATTTAACTGAAATTATTTCCCCGAGCCTCGCTAAATGTCTCCCCATCTCCCGTCATGCAACTCCGCCACACGATGGCCATTGGATCTTGCACTCTTAGATCCTATGACCCTTAGCCATATCTCGCCCACCCATCTCCCAACCTTTACAAGCCCGAAAGCATGCAATACGAGCGATATTTCTCGAGCCTCCTTAGGTTATGTTGCGGCACCGCGGTAAGTCGCGTGCTCTTGGGAAAATACCACCCATCACTCTAAAGTGGTGCAATGGTTCCCTAAACTTCCGCCCCGCCGAAAGCAAAAACCATCAATGTTCCCTAAATTAGTTTCTGTGCTGATTTTTAACTGTTACTGGTTAAAAGGCCACACACCCTGATTTTCATCCTTTTCGCTCGTTTTTTCTGTGAAAGCTTCCTAAGCATTCTTGTGCAAACCTGAGTTTCTGCGGCCAGTTCAGACCACCAGTTGCCTCACGAACACACTCTAGAAGCCCAGTTTAGCTCTCCAGTGCATGACTGAAGCCACAGAACCCTCTGTAGCCACCATTCAAAACCAATTTACATCTTGAACCACAAATTCCAGGTATTTCAATAGAGAACGAGAATGGCCCTCTGAGTTTAAAACATACAGAGAATTCAAGAAATAATTAATTGAATTTATTTGATTTCCCTTTCAATTGAGAATATTTCCCCCTAAAATACCAAAACCCCTATCCTGCAAACTACCAATACCCTATCTCTGAACCAGACACATTCAAACTTCACTTCTAGAGCTGTATAAGACCAATTTCCACATTTTATCTCAAAGATCGCCACCCAGACCTCCCTAGATGTCAAACTTGTATCAACTCCTCACCTGGACATTGACCGTTTGTCCCTAGCAGACAGGTATTTCTAGATTAAAAACACTACTAATCCAGGCCACCCTCTGCAAATCCATTTTTGGAGTAAAGATAGGTTCCTAAACCATATAGATGACATTCACCTTTGGGAATCTAATTTACCCAAATACGCATTCCCAAACATTCACCCATTCCCTGATATTGCACACTTTTGTCATGCCTGCTATATCCCAAGCCAAAGGGCTATAGTTGCCCCAAGCTAGGAATTGTTATTCACCATTACACCAAAGTCTATCAACGAGATGCTGCAAATCCAGCCTAGTCCTAATCAGACCCCTCTTTCCATTGGAAACCTATTGGACCTGTACACACACTAGACCCAGTCTGAATCAAGAAAATTTTCTAGAATTTCATCATTGAAGAGCACCATACTCCTAAAGATACTCCACCATCTGCTACCGCCATCTTTTAAGAGACTGCCAGGTGCATAATAACCATGTTGTCATGCATCCTTGGATATACCACAGATGAGCATGTGGATGAGGTTAGCTTGGCCTTCTTGTCCATGTTTACTCCAAGCAAGCCTCCTAGTATCACATTTGATTATTCTCAGTTCATTGCAGACAAAATGCATGAACAATTCACTAGGTTGCCCACTGAAAGAGTTTTCAAATACTCTTCAGTGTTGTTTCATACGTTCTTGTATTACCAGATAGATAAGTTCCCTTTGAGCATCGAGAAGTTGGATACCAAGGGAAAGGAGAGATGAGTCATCTACTAGACACTGTTGGTCCACAAGTTTTCCACAACATTCACCTATAAAGACTTCACAGACTCCTTTGTATACCCTGTCATGAACATGCTAACTTCTAAGACTCAGCCTAGAATCAGCCCAGACATCAAGAGAGTACTGCAATTGGCCAAGAACAGCAAGATGGTAAATTGGTACTTGTACCAAAACCACACTAAGATTAGAATTTATGGCTATGAGCTAGCCCCCTATAAGTTGCCCAAATCCCTCGCTATGACGATATTTTCTCTTGAATACTTCAGACAAATCATTAGCTCTAATGAGGTCCACTCCCTACCTTATAGGAAGAAAACCCAGTTCAAAGTGAAAAAGCAAATGGGCCCATTCATTTGCAACAACAAAGAGGCTAGACTAGAAGCCAACAGGTTACTTCAAGAAATGAAATGTAGAAACAGTTTTATCTGGAACTATGACCCTCAGGGGGTCATAAAAACGCTTACACTCAGGTTCAAGTTGGGAGCATACATCCACCACCCAAGACTTGACAATGAACAGTTTTCTAACTAGGATGAGTGGGTGGAGAACACCTTGATCGATATGGATAACACAATTGTGGATGTAGAGAACACACTCATTGACCTAGAAAAGGAATTTGACCAGAGCTCTTTCCTGCAAGTTGTAGATTTACAAGGGCCAATGAACATTATTCCTGTCATACAGACTCGAGTAAATGAGGAGAAGAATCCTAAGAGGAGCAAGGATGAGGCATCTAGCTCTGTCGTGGATACTTCATATGAATGTTTGAGCTAAATAAAGGGCCCAGGCTGAATCCCGTGTCTGAACAGGAGGAGAATATTGCATCAGAGGAATTAATTGAGAGTGATGGAATGGGGAAGAGAGGTAAAGAAACAACTAAAATGGCTGCACCAGGTGAAATAGAGCAGTGATCAACCTCCAATACACAGATTATAGAGAGACAATAGCGTATGGAGGTTTCTTCCTTTGTCAGGCCAGCTGACAAGGAAGAGGATACCAAAGACAAATTTAAAGAGATAAAGATGAGGAATGAAAATTTAAAAGTACAGACATATGCCAAATACCTCAAGCTCACACCACCAAACCAGACTAGACCGATGTCAGCCTTTGGCATCAAAGAAGGAAAAATGTAAGTGTCATTTTTGCAACCCACTATACAGTAACCAAAGACCTCAGTAGATTACAAGAAGACTAATTTTGAGCTCTTGGCCAAGGATGTTCATCCCATCGATCAGATAGAGTTTCACAAGTAGGTGGAAAAATTATTTACTCCACCCCCACAGCTAAGGCCATGGCTGCTTACAAGCTACAAGATTCATTGGACAATGTAACAGCTCAATACAAATTGGAGAGGGTGTCCTCACTAGCTAAAGGCACAAGGATAAAGTCCATGGAGGACTTGGTTATTGAACTGGGCCATGACACAAGTGATATTAAAGCCACAGAGAAACTAATCAAAAATAAGAATAAGGACATAGTAGCCCTCAAGAAACAACTCAAGTTGCCTCATTTGCAACACCCACAGACAAAGGAAGTCCTGGAAAGCCAGACCAATCATAAGGAAATGATGGACTTAGTGCTATAGTGAAATGACCAGTTAAAGGGGATGGAGAAAGAGTTGGATAGCTTGATTCAGCTCAAACAAGTTAGTATTGATAATGCTCCTACAATTTTTATTCCAATAGGGACCACAGTTGTACCTTCGACTTTGGAAACATCATTAGCTCCCACTGATCTAATGGCCACTACACTACCGACATTTGCACCGAAAACATTAGCAACAGGATCAACGGCAACAACCTCCACAAGTGATGAAGCAAACAAGCTGGTCAAAGCAATGGAAAAATTGGCCATTCAGACCACTGAGATGAATAGACTGAAGCATAAAGTCACCAGCTTGGAGACAGATTGCAGACTTGCTCAGATCATGCATAAATAACAACAAAAAAAGGGTACAAGGATGAATGAGATAATGAAAAGCTTGGAGAAAGAACTGACACTCAATGAACCAATAGGTCAGGATAAGGAGCAATTGTGGGTCAATATCATTGACTCTGTCAATGATATTTGGCCGTCCATCTAGCTCATTTTTAAATAGATTTATTTAATAAAGCAGGGTACAGAAGCCATTGAAAGGGTTAAAACTAAACTTGGAGATATGCCCAAGGAAGCAGCAAGAATCATCCACTTACTCAACTCCAAGAATAAGTATGAGCTGCAAGAACTTGAGATACCGAACAAGACATGTACAATTTTGGAAGTCAGAAAGGTCATCACTAAGAGGAATTTGATGTTGAACTTAGAAGATAAGTGTCAAAACATGCAACTAGCCATTGATTTCATGGCTAATTTCGAACTTTTGAAGGAAAAGGGATTACCTAATGTCTTAGTAATAAATGATAAAATGACACATGAGGATTACAATAAGAATATCAGGGAAGTGGCTACAGAATAGGTGATCACTTCATCCATGGAGGGCTTACAGGTAAAGTGTTGTATCAAACTTTTGCAAGCTTGTCTTACCTCCAACATGAGGTAAAACACCTGTTTATTAATAAGCCTACTTTTGCCAAATATATAGTGGCATATGAAATATACAGAAATTTGCTCAATATCCAATTACCAGATGATGAGAGATGGGAAAAAATAAATGATTTACTATAGTAAATACACAGTAAAAATATAAATGTATAATAAAAAGTAAGGCAACACAATAAAAGGATATTGACAGGTCAGCAAGGTTAAAGTGTATCAGATGAAAGAGTATCAGATGAAAGGTTAAAGTATAACATTACATCTAGCGTGAAGACCAAACAACCAACCAGCTTAAAGGAAAAATATCAAAGAGAAAAGCTAGTAGAACCTAAATAGCAGGGACAACAAGCAACAATTAAATAGTTGTCTCTATCTTCTTGCATGAAGATATTTCTTTTTCCTATATTAGTTCTCAATGTAATTTGAGATATTTTTTAACTCCTTTTTGTATAAATACTTCAAAATTCAAAGTATTGTGGTGGATTCCACTCTCTTTCCTGTGCCGGAATGAGTGATCTGATAAATTGAAAGCAGGTTTACCGAAAGTTTTGGAACATGAAGCACATCTTCAAAGCTTCCATGTGAAAGTTCCACTCTACCTTTTATGGTGACCTCAATAGGTGAGTCCTCTCCCATGAGGATGGGAGGTCCTTTCCAAGCATCCAAAGATGAATAGACTTCCTTTGCAGCAGCCATATGATGTGATTCACCAGAATCTATAATCTATGCATCATGGGAAGAATTGATTGCAACTAAAGAATGAAAATTGTTACCTTTCCCGTGTGGCACATCCTCAGTTTTCTTCTTGGTGCCTTGATGGATTTGGTCCACAAGGTTGTGCTTTTGAATAATTTCTTCCATTTGGTCAATTTTTTTCTTCATGCAAGAAGATTCTGGATGGAATCCTCTTTGACAGTAGGTGCATTTGTTTCCTTTCTTCCCTTTTGTCATTTCTCGAGCTGGAGGAGTCATTGAAGGGCTTGGTGTACCCTTCCTTCTTTGGATGGGAATGCACTTTTCCCTTGTCTTTTTGCTGTTGGTTTTTTTGATTTGAATCAGATCTGTTATTTTTATTGTCGCTGCCATCATGCACAACAAGTGCATGCACTTTTGGAGGTTTGATTTTCCCCATGCCAATGAGTTTATCTTGCTCCAAAATAAGGGACTCCATAAATTCTTTGAGAGAAGGCATAGTATAGGATTTACCTGTTGCGAGCCTTATTGAATGAAATGTAGACACAAAGATAGAGTATTCCGATCCGAGATTTAACATAATAGAGAGAACTTGGTGACTCTCCCCCTTGGATTCGTCAATTCCACAACCCTTGAGTTGCAGCGATAGATCATTATATTTGGTGAAGAGGTCTTGAATTATGTCATAGTTCCATGGATCCAATGACAACATCTCCACTTTGAGCAGATGTCCTTTCATCTCATCCTGTTTCCCATAGAGATCTTCAACCTTTTTCTAAATCTCATTGGGAGTATTGCAGGCAGATAGATGAAACTGCAACTCTAGAGAGATGCACATGCATATGGATCCATGGGCCTCATCCATATGGTTGAGGTACGTGGATTTCTCTATGGCTGAAGTGGGTTCCACTTCTGTAACCATGGTAATCCTATACAACCCTTTATGATGAAGGTATTGAGCCATTTGGTCCTTCCGTTCGTGATAGTTGTACGGTGTTAGGATCGATGCTTTGGGGAACTCCATTTTTCTGTTGATCTTTGATCTCCAAGCTGTAATACCTACAAAATAAAGTATTGGTGCACCTTTTATCTAGCAACCTATGGGCTCTGATACCATGTAAATGTGTTAGAAAACCTGCACATATGCATATGGCTAGTGAAGGTTGAACACACAACTTTGCAGAGCAAAAACACTAAAAGAAAATCGAAAGAAGAAAAGAATGGTTCATTAGAAAATAGGTTACAATGCTCATGATATAGCATTACTAGGTGAAGATCCCAAGGTAATGCACCATAGTGGTGGTCAATGAGAAGACTCAACAGCTACAACAAGTTCCGGAGATAACTAGCCACTTGCATAGTGAAAGAAGGAGCAAATCAGTGAGTAAATCATGCAAAAGAACTAACCAGTTGCGGAGTTAAAGAAAGAGAAAATCAAGGAGTAAATCATGCAAAAGGAATCTTGCATGTAGTCCCATGCTCTAACTAGGAGTCCACATGTAGGTGTGTAGTAGTTCCAACAATAAGCTTGTCTAGAGGATCCCACTGGCCATCCACTGGCTAAGGATACCTCAACTCACAAAGTCTTGACAACCTTCAACAATGTCATGGTTTAAGATCCAAAGCTTGAAGTTTCAACTCCTGTCTTGGACCTCATCCAACCAGGTACCAAGTCTCCAAAGTCATCTTAGGTTGTATATCCTCTCACCAACTTGCCTCCCTTGTCCCAACTGAGACTATTTACATAAAATAACATTTATGGTTTACCATCCACCTAGGCCTTCAACAAAACATTTACATTTTTTTACACGTGGATAATCAATACTTGTTATTGGATTACAATCTTCCTTTACACTTATGCCTTTCTTATATAATTGACAAATTATATAATTGGAAAATCTAGTTATTGAAAAGTTTATTTACTAATCCAAAGTTATCATTTGTAAATACATTATTTTAAAAATCATTAGGGCACAGTTATAAATATTGTTATTTCAAAAATAATTAGGGCACTCGTCACACATACACTTCTGGTAAATTTCGTTATAATTTTAGGCCGTTAAGTTATTTCTATCTCTTTATATCCTTTTAAAAAAGACATAGCTTTTACCAAACAAAATTCCTAAACCACATTGAGTACATCAAAATTGTGAAAAAAAATTCAAAAAATAAAACTTTCCTTAAACAAAAAATGAAACCACTAGCATACATTGCTTGATTCCTAAAAGTTAAAATTTGGGAACTTCAATCCAATGGCCTATGTACCAAACAAGACCAAAAGAAGATACTTTCTAAAACCAACAAGAGGACGATAACGTTTTTTCATAACAAAAGAGAACTATTTCTTGTCATAATTCTCCACAAGTTGTTTCAATCATTCTCATAACATAAAATAGTGCATGAGTGATAGGTGTTGGTAATCATCAGCCCGCAGGAACACACTTAAAAAGAAAATCAAAGACACTTCAATAATCACTAGATGGGATTGTAGCACTAACTTTGGAGTGCCATCTAACACCTCTTCGTTATTGTTGTTTAGATTGTCTGTGTAATCATGCAAAAATTTAGTCGACACAACTCCATAAAAAACTCTTCTAGTTTTTAAGGGGTTGTTACCAATTTGAATTCCTCTCTTTCTCTCTTTATTATTCTCTGTAGTTGCACTACCACATAAATCTATTTGTGCAAATCAAGAATTACTTATATTGAAGTCCTCCCATTGGAATATGGGTTTTCAGTGAAACGTTTTGCTTTTATTATAGGAAATCATGGCAAAAACATCTGATGAGCATTGTGCATATTTCATGTCAGTTATGGTCATCAACATTCGATCCTCCTCTATTGAATCAATAATGTCACCCCCTGCAATTTTACTATTAGGACTTAAATTCTTGCGTTTACTTCTCAAATGTTTCTTCGTTTCTTTAATTCTCTCCAACAAAACAAGAAATTCTTCCTTTCCCCCTTCATTGTCCAATACTTTCTAGGGTCCTTTGCATCTATCTCTTTCTTCTTGTTCCTCTTCATTTTTTTTCATTTTTTAACGCTTCCTCTGATTGGCTTGGAAAACATACCAGCCATTTCATTTATATGGCTCGATTGGTATTATTTTTAATTGGAATATATATATATATATATAATATAATATATATTATATATAGAAGAGAGAGAGAGAGAGGAGAGAGAGAGAGAGAGACGAGAAGAGAGAGAGAGTGAAGAGAGGGGAGGAGAGTAGTTTTTTTTAGTAGATATGACATGCTGAGTAGGTAGGCTAGTCTCTTAGGAAAATTATATATATGGTTTTACGTGAATGGCTTTAAGAGAGAGGGCGAGGTTGTCCTTCCTATTAGACTGTGGTAATGGATAAATGAAATGGCACATGATGGGCTACAGTGCATATAAGATTGTTATGTCAGATAATGTCCAGGTTTGGAGAAGTCTTGGGAAGTATAAGAGAATATATGTTAACATGGGCCCAATAGGAAAAAAAACTTACCAACAACCTAATAAGTCAAAAGGCTCCATAGGGTCATGAAAGCCAAAAACAATGGTGATCCTGATGACAATGATCATTGATCTCGAGACCCATGAATTCATAGAATTCATGAGGCCATATGTTGTCATATAGAAGTTTATGGGTCTTTGGCCTACATAAAAAGCCTTGTGTGATTCAGTAGTAGCAACTTGCCACATCAGGAGAGATTTCTTTAAAGAATTCATTGAAAATGTTGATGAGGCAGTATACTTTGCAGAAAATTCAAAACTCAAGCCATCAGGTCTTGGCACAATTAGGCTCAAACTACATGGTCTTCTCGATTTATTTTACATGATGTTCTACATATCCCAGAGCTAAGGAGAAACGTGTTGTCTTTGGTCCACATCTGCTAGCAAGACAATTGTATTCATGTATTTGATGGCAAGGTCGAGGTCAAAAAAATATCAGATCACTCACTTTTCATGATGGGGATATAAGAAGAAAGAATTCTAAAACTCCACGGAACCTATTCTCATGAACAAAATGTCTCATACAGTTCTCACTGTGATGAAGGTACATCTTCATAAAGTATTTTATGGCATGCTAGATTTGGACACTTGAAATATGATAACCTTCGTTTGTTGAAAAAAAATGGTGTTAATAGTTTGCCTACAATTCATATGAAACTTAAGAAATGTGATACATATATCTTAGGAAAGAAATGCAAACAATATTTCCATTATTCTCATTCTAGAGCACATAGAAAACTTTAACTCATTCATTCTGATTTATGTGGCCTAGTGTAGGTTCCTTCTGCAACTGGTAATAAATATATGATGACATTTATTGATGACCACACAGGAATGTGTTGGGCTTATTTATTGAAGAACAAATCTGATGCTTTGGAAACATTCAAGAACTTTCATGCATTGATTGAAATTGATGGACGATCACATATTGGCTCTATTCATAGTGATAATGGAAAATAATACACTTGAAATGAATATGAAAACTATATTCTCTAACATGGGATCAAACATCAAGCAACTACACCTTATAATCACCAAAAGAATAAAGTAGTTGAAAGAACGAACAAAACAATCTTAAATATGGTATGTTCCATGATGTTTTACAAGAATATTAAAATCATGGTTAGGGTTGATGTAGTTCTTTGTGCTATGTGTATAAATAATAAGTATCCATATAATTCTATAAAAAACAACACTCCCTATGAAATTTGGTATGGACACATTCCTTTAGTGAGGCATCTCAGGGTTTTTGGTTCCACCTACTATGCCTTGATACCTAAACAACAAAGAAACAAACTAAGTGCAAGGAGTCATAAGTGTATCTTCTTGTGGTACTCAAATACCTCCAAAGCATATCGTATCTATGATGAATTGAACAAGAAGTTTATAATATATAGAGATTTGGTATTTCTTGAATCATCAAAGACTAATAATGTTTTTGAGCGACAACTTGATCGCTCGGATAGATTTAGACATTCAAAGTCTTTTCAAAAATTTGATAACGATATTCCACATCTTGAAGGGGGGGTTCCTATACTAGATCAATCTGTAGAATCTTCTTCTGAAGAATTGTCTCCCCCACATGAATCTCCAGCCACTAATGACAGTTTGAGTGATGTGATTGATATAATTGGGAAACTAAAGCTTGTTTCAGTCTCATCTCAGTCGACTGAGAAACCTACTATCTCAGAAAGGTCCTCTAAAATGGATGAAATTTTTACTTCTAATGAGGTTTTAAATATAGGAACGAGAAGCTCAACTATATAGAATAGAGGTGATGTAGACAATTTTGATTCATGTGTTGATATGGATGTTTCCTATGATTGTGAACTGAATTTGTCTACATATTTTGAACCAACTTCCTTCAAATAAGTTGATTCTCATGATGAATGGAAAGAGGTAATGCAGAAAGAATATGATTCCTTGATAAATAATGGCACCTACAAGCTAGTTGATCTTCAATTGGGAACTAAACAAATTAGTTGCAAGTGGGTCTTCAAGAACAAGTAAAAAGAAGATGGCTCACTTGACAAGCATAGAGGCAGCCTTGTGGAAAAAGGTTTTTCAAGGAAGGAAGGGGTCGAATATGAGGACACTTTTTCCCCTATAGCACAATGGGCTACCATCAAGACACTCTTTCCCTTGGTAGCACATAATGTTTGGAAAGTCCATCAAATGGATGTAAAAACTTCCTTCCTAAATGGATATCATGAAGATAATGTTTTTATGTCCCAATTAGAAGAAAGCTTGTAAAATCCTTGTGTGGCCTCAAGAAAGCAACGTGAGACTAGTACGAGAAGTTAGTTGAGCATCTTCTAAAACTCAACTTCAAACATTGTGATCTGGATGATGTAACTTTATTTTTCAAGAAAGTTGGAAAAAAAATTATATATCTTGTAGTGCATGTAGATGATTTTTTGATGATACGGAACAATGAGGGTTATATTACATCCATAAAGAAGGAATTGAGGAAAGGTTTTGAAATGATATATTTGGGCTATGTTCACAACTATATCGGTACTGAAGTAAATCAACATCTGATGTTTATATTCATCTCTCAGAAGAAGTACATTGGAGATCTGTTGAACAGGTTTGGAATGACTAATTGTAATCCTTTAACTACTCCAATGAAATATAAATTAAATATCTCATCCACTAAAGGAGAACAAATTGAGGACGCAACGAAGTATAGACAGCTCGTAGAAAGTCTAAAATACCTTACCACTATGAGAATATACATTTCATTTGTTTTTGGAATCCTCTCTAGGTTTATGCAAAAACCTTATGAGGGTCATTGGTCTGCTGCAAAAATAATTCTAAAGTAATTGAAGGGAATTCAAGACTATGAACTTAATTATACGCAAGTGGGTGACTTCACCTTGATTGGATACTTTGATTGAGACTTCGATGGAGATAATAAACTAGGATATCTACTTCAGGTTATGTTATGAGTCTTAGGTTAGGAGTTGTCTCTTAGAGATCACACAAATAATTAGTTCGAGTAGAATCCACAACTCATGTAGAATATGTGGAAACAACTGAAGCAACAAAGGAAATTGTGTGGCTCAGAAAACGTCTAGAAGATTTGTAAGAGAAACAAGTGCTTCCGACTCCTCTCTTGGTTGATAACACTTCAGCAATAAACTTTTCCAACAACCCAAAGTTCCATGATCGTACGAAGCATATCAATACAAAATACAATTTGATTCGACATCATGTTAAGGCCGAGACAATCCACCTATGCTATTGTTCCACAACTGAGTAGATCGTAGACATCTTCACTAAAGCACTTAGAAGAGAAAATTTTGAAAGATTGAGAATGATGCTTGGACTCATCAATATCCCTTTAGATTATTGGGGGGTTGGAATGTTGACACCTATTATTCGGGATTAGGTAAATCTATGTAAATGTTTTAAATGGGAAAATAAATAGAAATGGAAGATGAAGAGACATTGGGAGATGAAACTCAATAGTGTCCCTCTCCATATATATATTCATGTTCCATCTTAATGCAAACCAGTTCAATTCATGGAGTTACCCCCTAGCCTAATGAGTTTAAACATCATTGGAAACCACGAGGAGAAATAGAGTTATATATAAGGTATAAAGGCTTTATCATGGTGGTTTTTTCCAATATGGAAGATAGAGATTGAATCTTTGATGGCTACCATTATTTTTTGCATCATCTAGTTTATACATGAGGCCATGGATGGAGAATTTCACCTCGGAGAAGGAAACCTTTACATGAATCCCAATATGGGTCAGGTTGTATTCCCTTCCCGTGGACTATTGTCTCGCTACAACTTTAAAGTTGATAGGATATTCTCTCGGAAAATTCATTAAAATATCATAACCAACATTACAGGGAAGATACATAGTGTATTCGAAAATTTGTGTTAAAATGGATGTCTCTAGGGCATTTCCTAAAGCATTCAAACTAGAGTTCCATGACGAATTTTGGTTACAACCTGTGGACTATGAATACCTCTCTTTTAGATGAAGAATATGCCATGAATATGGGCACCTGATAAGGGAATTCCCTTTAAGAGAAGTGGAGGAACATAACAAAGAGACAAACTGAAAGGATTGAGATAGTTTTTACAGCCAAACCCTTAAGGGAAAGCCTAATAGAAGACAACAACAATGAAATCAGGGGGGATGAAAAGCTCAAAGAAACAAATTTGAATTCATAAACAAGGAAAAACCATAGAAATAAGGAGGGGAAGAAGAGGAAAGTGAGGAAAAAGGAGAAGCAAAATAAGAATAAATGCTACACAGTTGAACGAGGAGTTTGAACAACAAGGGAATATCCCAAATCTAGATAAATATTTTGAGGGAGATGAAGAAATGAACCTAAGCAAAGTAGGAACATAGGATCTGGTGTTGCAGGAGATAATCGAGCGGAAGGAAATCGATCTCTAGGATATGGTGGAGTAGGTGAGAAAATAAGGGAAAGAAGCAACCAATGCAGATCAAATGGAAAGAATTCAATATTTATACATGATGAGAGAAGAAATGAGATTACGGTGTATAAAAGGACGCAACTAAGTTGGGAGTAAAAGAAAAAGGATATTAAATGGTTTTTGCACCACAACAAAGCCATCTAGAAAGAGAGAGGCAGTTCAACAATGTCTCCCTCAAGGATCTAGCTATAATAATTAATTTAGGTAATATGAGAGCATTATGCTCGCTCACTCTAAATCATAGTTAAATAATGAAATTTTTATCATGGAATATAAGAGGCATTAGTAGTCTTAGCAAACAACGTCTGCTAAAAAAAATATTCAAATGGAATAACCTGATATTAATTGTTTACAAGAGTCAAATTTCTTAGTAGATAAAATAAAGGAGTTAAGTAGGAGATTAGGGAAAAGGAATGATAAAGTGGAGGTGGAAGTGGAAGAAGCGACTGGGGGATTAGTACTATGCTGGAACCCCTAATCCTTGATCTTACTCGACTTAGAAGTTACTGGATCATACTTATCAATAGAAATGTAGGTAATAGGGACCCCACGCATAATGGTGTTTACAAACATTTATGGGCATCAAAGAACTACGGAGAATATCAAACTCCTTCAAGACTGGATTAAGATAAAGAAAAGGAAAGGGCATATCCTTTGGGTTCTCGGGGGGACTTCAATATGATAATCTCTCTATCAAAGAAGAAATGGGGCCAAAGAAGAGTATACAAATATGCAAAAGAATTCAAGGAATTCATTTAGGCATCCAACCTCATTGATATGGAAAATGTTACTAGATGCCTCACTTGGAGTAATAAGCAGGGAAGGAAACAATAAGTTGTGTCTAGGATTGACATGTTTTTAATCTGAGGATATTTACTAATGAGAGGGTTTGATGTGGCAATAAATATCCTTCTCTATGGAGGTTCTGACCATTTTCTAGTGATATTAATGAAATAGTTGATAGGTACCCCAAAAAATAGGCCTTTTATATTCGAAGCCTTCTAGTTAGAACACCCTGCCTGATCTAGATATCTTCAGCTACCAGAATTAGCCAAGATCTTTTACTTCTGTGATGTTATCATAATTGCATATGAAAGAGTATGAAAAGCCACATGTGAATACTCTAAAGAAGATGAAACATAATGACAACCATCAAATCATATGAAACAAACACATTCATAACGAAGTTCACCCAATGTGGGTTACATCTTTGGGCCCAGTGTGAGGAGTAGGGAGACCACTTCATTAAACTTTCTAAGATAATGATGAGTACATAGTACATTGTTTGTCATTACAAGGATAAATTTTATCAACTAGAGTGGCATGTCTCTCCACAAGATGCCTTCTATAGGAACTCTCACTCAAATGGTCACTCCTTCAGTATGAAAAGCTAATAAAATCTAACATGATGTGGCATACAAGTATACCTCCACATAATGATAACATAGATCTCAAAAATAAAATCATCATCTCAACAAATTAGAATAAAAGCATCACATAACTGCATACCTCCATTTTTAGGGATGGCCAAAAAATTCAAATATTAGCTACTGAAATGGACATCACCATTGAATTCATGGTGCAAAATAATTTCAAATGACTATAAACATTTCCCCTTTCTAAAACCATCAAATTATGGACCCTCGAGAATATTGAAGATTCCCCTAATGATCCCTTCCTAAAGATGGCTGAAAATGTGCTGCTCGTATGAAAATTATGCACACACAACTATGCTCCCTATGAAATTTTATGAAAAATGAATATAAATTCAACATCATTCTACCTCGATAAAAAATTAACTTGCAAGGGAATCTTTTATATTCCACCAGATTCTAGAAAGATTTCTTGTTGTTGGCCACTTGAATTTTTGTTGCTTAGATGGGAAATCGACCAGAACATCATGTTCCATGCAAAATTTTGGTTCTTTTGAGTATAAAGTTGACATGATTCTGACATTGTGAAAAATCACCCCCAAGGAATCTTTTATATTCCTCACTACTACATGGAATATTTTATGGAATATTCCTCATCGAAAAACATTCTCGTCCTAGGCTCCTGGATTTGCACTTAGTTCTCAGCTTAACGCTCCCTTCATTGGCCTCAAATGACAAAAGGTTGAAGGCTTAAATAAAAATCCTCAGTGGATTTTTCAAAGAAAACCCCATGGGCCATTCGTGGTGTGCCCAACTTGGGCGCACAAGACCCAAGTCAAACCTCGCCTATGGCCAAACACTCAACATTTTTTTGGTAGTTTAATTTTTTAAACTTTCGTGGGATATGACGTTGGGTGAATGATGGTTGGGAGGCATTTATGTTTTTCTCTATTCCATTTATATTATATCATTCCAACATCATTTAAATCCCTTAGTTACATATGCCATTAAAATGACTTAACCACCCTTTTTAAATTTTAATTGACAATACTGATTGTTGGGACCTTGTAGGATATGATTTTTTTAATATGGTTTGTTCTGCCCCCCACCATATGACCATATAATATGGTTTACAGCAACGAACCTTTGTTTTTTTAAATATTAATTGGTCCTTTATTTTTTTGTACAAACCATATTTAATGTATTGTTTTAAAACACAACTTTGATTTTTATGTGGTCTTCTATTTTTCGTAATTATTATATAAATTCTCATATGGATTTTTTGTAATTATTATATAAATTCTCATATGGATATGTGTGTGTCTTTGTCTTCGTGAGGATTCAATGATTTTATTTTTTTTTTTACTGTAGGGGCAAGAGCCAAACAATTGAGCACCAAGTTTTAATGGATGATGGGCTTTCATGTATGCCATGGGTGCCACATGCTAACTCGGATGCCATGTGACACATTGTGGGGCCCATTTTTTTTTGCATTTCATGTCAAACTTTAAAGAGCCATAAGTTGGTGATACATACTCAACTTTGAGTTTTTTGTGTGCCACTAGAATCATAATGACGAACAATGCAACTTGGTATTGGGTTGGCTATATTTTGAGGACTTTGATTTTCGGATTTTTCTAGAGCCGCTTGGATCATTCCTCCCCACTGAGGAGCTTTTAGTCCTCGAAAAGCATAAACACTATGTACAATATTCTTTACTCACTTGTCTAAATAATAAGTGCCATCACATGTCACACTTCCTTCTCCTTCAGCTTTGTACTTCACAGCCATTAGTGATGAACCGACACCTACATCCTATGCAAACTTGTAGTACACCTTACAAAATACATGTTCAGATTAAAGAAATATCATGACCCAAGAAACCCCCATACTTTCCAAGAGTTTATAACACACACTTTTTTGCCAAGTGCACATCATAATAGAAACCAGTACACTAGCTATCAACAAAAGGTCAAAAACGTCATTATTGCTTCATTAAGCAATGGAAAACACATCATCATTTTTACAATTATATCGCAACACATGATTTACAAAATGCAGCCATGACAAGCTAATATATCTAGTAAAACCATCTCTCACTCACCAAAGTCAATAGGTTATCTCCCTGTCGCAGATTCGCTTGTTAAAAATCTTGTTCAATTGATTCCTGCACAGTCACTTTGTCCTTGTGATGCTTCACTGCATGAAGCCTCCAACACATGGCCCTTTGTTGTCCACCTCTATTGTAATGACTGAAAAAAGTCTTATTCCTCCAAACCTGCTTAACCTTTTTCCTTCGCTAATGTGGAGAATCCTTTTGATGCTTCATCCTCTTTCTTCCTACCATTCTCTTCCAACACTCAACAACCACATGGTTATGTAAACCAAAAAAACTACGTGGTTTTCTATGCTATGATTTATGCTCATCAGTAGCAATATCCGTGTAATCAAAATGAACTCTATAATACTAAAACTTGTTATACCACTCTTGGTTGTCTCTAGTGAAACCCCCGAGATAGGATCTTACCTTAGCTCTTGCTCTACAATGTGCGCTATCATGGGAGGATTGTGATGAGTTCCAATCATCTTCTTTCTCTGATGGCTTCAAAAATGCCTTTGAGTACTCTCCTTCAGTGTACCCCAATCCTGAAAATCAAGATTGTTTTACAAACTGCAATTGTTGAGTCATTCCTTGGCCATCAACACCAAGTCCTCCTCCTTTATATCCCATCTTGGTAAGGAGTCTCATGCCAGTTCTTGAAATGGGTATCTCCATGTTTCCAATAGAAATATTGTCATGTGAAAATGAAATTGAAGAAAAATCAACACTTCTTACCTCAGCTCTCGATTCTGAAACAGGTGATGAAGGCTTCGCTAAGCTTTCATTACACTTCAATTTTTCGAAGGTCTCTTTTGTGGCTCGTAAGTGAAGCTGCACTCTCTGATTTTCCTCTTTTTCTTCTTGGAGAAGTCCCTTCAATTCAGAATTATCTGCTTGAAGGTTCTAATTGATATCCTCATCTAAATGATGAGAATATGATGAAGAAGATGAATAATCATTGGAATATGAGGATGGAGCATCGTCTTTTGCTGCTTCTTTCTCATTGTCCTCTCTTGCCATATTCTCCTCATAATCAGTGTATATTATGTCCAGCATGTGTGCCATCTTCAGGAGGTCCGCATATAGATCCGTGTTGTTATCTATTTCCCCCTTCTTGCACATTCAATCATTCACACTCGCAATTCACATCAATGAGAAGACTACTCTAATACCAAACTTGAGTTCGATTTCTTCAGCTACCGAAATTAACCAAGCTCTTTTACTTCTATGTTGTTAGCAAAATTGTATATGAAAGAGTATGAAAAGCCACATGTCCATACTATAAAGAAGATGAAACGTAATGACAACCATCAAATCATAGGACACAAACACATTGATAACAGAGTTCACTCAGTGTGGGTTATGTCTCTAGGCCCAATGTTAAGAGTGGGGAGGCTGCTTCATTAAATGTTGCAGGATGATGATGAGTACATATTACATTATTGGTAATTACAAGGATAAATTCCCTCAACTAGAGTGGTATGTCTCTCCTCAAGACGTCCTCCTATAGGAACTCTTACTGAAATGGGCAATACTTCAATATGACAAGCTAATAAAATGTCACATGATGTTGCATACGAGTATCCCCCAACATAATGGCAAGAGGTATCTCAACAAAACAAACACCATCTATGCAAATCAAAATAAAAGCATGACATGACTGCATTGTATACCTCCACTTTCAGGGATGACTAAAAAATTCAAAGCTCAGTTGTTGAAATGGACATCACCATTGAATTCGTGGTACAAAATCATGTCAAATGACTATAAAATTTTCCCCTTTCTGACATTGTCAAATTATAGACCGTCAGGAATCTTGAAGATTCCCCCAAAGATCCCTTCTTAAAGATGGCCGAAAAATCCACTGCTTAGAAGAAAATTATGAGAACACCAATGTGCTCCCTATGAAATTCTGTGCCAAATGATTATAAACTTAGCATCATTCTACCTCGGTAAAAATATCAGCTTCCAAGGGAATCTTTTAGATTACACAAGATTCTACAAAGATTCATTTATGTTGGCCACCTTAATTTACACTACTCGTATGGGGAAATATACCACACCACCACGTTCCCTATGAAATTTTGGTTCTTTTAAGTATAAAGTTGCCATGATTCTATCACTGTGAAAAATAAGCCCTAGGGAATCTTTTAGATTCCTCATTGCTGCATGGAATATTTTGTAGAATATTTTAGTGAATATTCCTCCTCGAAAAATGTACCCATCATGGGCTCTTGGTTCTGCACTTGGTACTTGGCTCAGCACTCCCTTTGTTGGTCCCGATGACAAATGGTTCAAGGCTTAAATAAAATCCCTTGGAAAATTTTTCAAAGACCCAATGGGTCATTGGTGGTGTGCCCAACTTGGGCACGCAAGGCCCAGGTCAAACCCTACCTATGGCCAAACACTTAACAATTTTTTGGTGGTTTAATTTCTTTAACTTTGGCGGGTTGTGACTTTGGATGAATAGTGGTGGGTAGACGGTTATTGTTTGTTTCATTCTCGTTATATTATTTCATTACAAGATCATTTAAAGCCCTTTGTTACATATGTCTTAACCACCCTTTTTAAATTTTAATTTAAAATGTTGTTTATTGAGACCTTGTACCAATATTCTTTTTCTAATATGGTTTTGTTTTAATATTGTTTGTTGCGCCCCCCATGATTTGACCCTATAATATGGCTTATAAAAACCAACCTTTGTTCTTTTAAATATTCATTGGTCCTTTGTTTCTTTCTACAAACCATATTGTTACAAACCACAACCATATATTGATTTTTATGTGGTCTGGTCTTTTTTGTAATTATTATATAAATTGTCTCATATGATTTTGTTTTTTTTTTATCTTATTATCTATTTTTATATTATATATATATATATATATATATTTGTTTTTTATTCAAGGCGAGAGCCAATGATTGAGCACCAAGTATCAATGGATGACGGGCTACCATTTATGATGTGGGTCCCACCTACTAATTAGGATGTCATGTGGCACACTGTGGACCCCCTTTTTTTGCATGTAGTGTCAAACTTTAAAGAGCCATAAGTTGGTCATACAAACTTAGATTTTAGTGTCATCAACACCACCGAAATCTTAATGACAAGCACTGCAAATTGGTATTGGTTTGGCTACATTTTGAAGAATTTGATTTTTGAGCTTTTCTTGAGCCACCTACATCACTACCTTTATCAAGAATATCAAATGATGTTGGGAGGAATAAATCCTGCTGAAAGGCTCGAAAATGTACACCTTATGGTAAAGGTTAAAACATATTAAGTATAAATTAAATAAGTGGAATAAGACAAAATTTGGGAACATTTTCCAAGCGAAAAAGGAATTAGAATAGAAGATGGAAGGATTGCAACAACTGATCTCATAAGGTTAGTCAGACGATAGAAAAGAAGAGGATATGGATCTACTAAAGAAGTGGGAGGATAGATGTAAACAAGAGGAAATTCCATGGAGACATAAATCTCAAGTGTTTTGGCTAAGGGAGGGAGAGAGAAACACTAAGTTCTTTCATTGTTCAACAATAGAACATAGAAATGCCAACAAAATCCTTAGAATAAAGGATGAGAGTGGACAAACTTTCGAATCTCCTCAAGACATTGGGGAGGTTTTGGTCTGACACTTCCAAAATATAGATTAAGAGCCCCAAGTTGAGACACGACAAAATATCCAAAGGATTGTGAGGCATATCGTGAAGGTGCTCATAGAAGATCACAACAAGAATTTAAACAAGTTCATCTCCATGGAATAAGTGGCATTGGTAGTGAATGAAATGGATAATGGGAAAGTTATTTGACTGGATGGATTTACTATAAATTTATTTATAGCTTGCAGGGAAATTGTCAAATATGATATATATGAGGTGGTGGCCAATTCCCAGGAGTTAGCAACAATTCTCAAAGCCCTGAATCTGACTCTTATAGCCCTTATTCGCAAGGAATAATCGGCCAGTACCACTAGGAAGATTAGGATAATAACCCTGTTCAACCTTTTATATAAAATCATATCCAAAGTAGTGGCTAATAGGATGAAAGCGATTTTTCTTTATCTGATGTCTTAGGGACAATCGGGTTTTGTGGAGGGGAGACAGTTTCTAGGTAATGTAATTATGGTACACGAAGTAGCACATTCACTAAAAACCCAGAAAAAGGTTGGTATGATTATTCAATTATATTTATCTAAAGCATATGACAAGATCAGTTGGGAATACATGGTACTGGTTCCATAAGCATTTTTGTTTGATAAACACTAGTCCAATTGGATTATGAGATTGGTCTCATCAACTAGTTTTTCAATTCTGATTAACGAAACCCTGTCAAAACCTTTCTTTCTAACCAGAGAAATTCGGCAAGGGGACACATTGTCTCCCTTCGTATTTTTCTTAATGATGGAAGGACTTGGAAAGGGGATTGGGGCACCCAAAAGAGGAGAAGACATAAAGGCAAGTAAGTTGCATGAGGATTATCGTGTGACCACTCATCAACAATTTATGGATGATACCATGCTTCATGGCATTCCTGCAATAAAAGAGGTGCATAATTTCAAATCCATTCTAGATACCTTCATGGTGGCATCAAGTATGGAGTTAAACCAGTCAAATTCCGCAACTTTCTTTTTTAACACTCACATTGCTATTGGGAGAAACCTTTATGCTATTCTAATGTTCTAAAGGAATCCCCTCCATTCCAAGTATATAGGGGTCCCCCTAATAGTGCAAGGTTGGAAGGAATCCAACTGGGAGAGAGTAATCTCTAACTTGGATGATAGGGTCAAAATATGGATGGTTAGAGCATTGAATTTGCCGGGATGACTGGTGATACTAAAGGTGGTTCTTTAGGCTATCCCAGGGTATATGTTATCTATTCTACCTGTGCATAAGTGACTTCTCTAAAAATTAATGGACGTTCAAATGAACTTCCTGTTGTAAGGGGTAGAGGAAAAATGAAAATGGGCATTAGTGATGTGGATCACTCTATGTAAATCAAAAAATGTGGGAGGCCTAGGGCTGCAGGCCCCTGAGATAACTCACAGTGAAAATGAGACCAAATTGTGGTGGATATGGCTTAAAGGAGTGGAGACTCTATGGGAGAAACTTTGAAAAGACAAGTGTGTCCTTAAGTTGCGAATAAAATACCTAGTAAGGCTCATGAGTTCAATATAGAGGCTGACTATATGGAACCTAACATGGAATAATAGAGAAATCATAATACAACATAGATTTTGGGAAATAAGTAACAAAAAGGATGCTCTACTTTGAGAGGATAATAGCAATAACAACCGAAATTAAATAGACCAGAATGGCAGGTTATACATGTAGCCATGGAGAGATAGGGGCACAAGGAAGTCCACCTATTCTGGGCTCAAGGATTGGGAAATAAAAATGGAACAGATGGAACCTTAACGTCCTTCATCTCGAAAATTTGAGTGATTCACGTATCCAAGATATTACTCTAGAATTGAACAAAAGAAAAATCCTGACAAATGATGAGCAGGACCAACTCCGATGGGGGAAAGGAGAAGGGGGGCAATTCAAGTTGAAGGAATCCAAGGCTTACCGCAGAGTCAAACATCTCTAAGTCATTGACACATCATGGATTAAACTCTGGGTGGCTTCTCACTGGCTAAAAATTAAATTTTTCATGTGGTTAATTGTGTAAAGGAAGGTGTTGACCTGGGAGAATGTATTTAAGTGCAAGATTACTCATCCATTGTGGTGTTTCCTATGTGAGAAGGAAGAAGAAAGAATTAATCAACTTCTTAATACTTGTAGCTACACAAAATATCTATGGGAGTGGTTGACGATTTTCTATAGAAAAACTGGCATAAACAAGGAAAGTATTCATGAAACAATTAAAAAATAGTGGAAGCAATTTACTAGGAACGAAGTGGTGAATGTGAACTGGAACTGGAACTTAATTTTGGGATTTATCGTGTGGTCAGTCTAGAAGGAATTCAAACACCAAATATTCTAGGACAAAAATCTCCCAGTTGCAAACCTGATGGAATAAATTCATTGTCAGCTTAAGGAAACCATATAAAGTTGGGTTCTACATTATGGTGAACTTCCTTGGAGGGTTTATGGAGACTAAACTTCGATGGAGTGTCTAAGGGAAACCTAGGAAAGGTTATAGCAAGAGAAGTCATTTTGGACTGGATAGGTAAAGTTCAAACGTTATATTTCATCAATATGGGTCAGGCCACAAATAATGTAGCATAGTTCCAATCCCTAGAGGAAGGGATACAAACATTGTGAAGAATGTGAATAGTGAATGTAATAATGGAAGGGGGTTTTCCATTAGCTATTGATGCAACACGTTGTTTGCAATGTGGCTCTCACATGAACAATGTCACGAATATTTGGCACCTCTCCCAGATTATCCAAAGGATTCAAAGCCATCTCGAGGAGTTAAAAACAATGGAGTTTGCCTTGGTACGATGCTCATCAAATGCATTGGAGGACAGAGAGGAAATCGAAGGGATTGAGAGTGCTAGGTTGATTACCGGGGTGGCCTAAGAAGACATGTTGGATGGTCTCTAAAGGAAGACTATTGAACACAGGCAAAGTGAGATCAATCTGTGGTAGAGGGGAGAAGCGACAGACAAGGGTTGGGCCAGAATCAGGGCAGAGACCCAGCTAATGACATGAATTTTTAATAATTATGATGGTTCTTCAAGTTGCAAACTTTAGGAATGAGCGAGGAGGTACGTTTCATCAGGATACGAAGGAAATCACGATCGAGGATGAGAATGAGAGGAATTCAAGTTCAATCAATCGTATGTCGGGAGATTGCATTACTTGAAATAGATGGTTAAAGAAGTGGATAAGTAATGAGCCCAACGAGGAGATGTAATGGAGCTGGAGTATGGAAATAATGAGCTTGAACATATTGTTTTCAGAAGAAAATTAGGGCAAAGATGGCCCCATCATTACACGAATGTACTGTAGCATCATCGATAAGCAGAAGTTACCAAAAATATATGGGGAAGGTGCTCAAAGGATGGGGTGGCATGACCTATTATGGATGTTTCCCTTTTATGGGAAGGATGAAAGGTGCATAGGTGGCCTAGTGACAAGGCTGAAAGATAGAAGGTGGTGTTGTAGCGAGAGATATTTTTTTCCTCTAAGAAATTTGAAAGTCTAAGACTGTAATGGCCAAGTGATGAAATGTTGATGGTAGGCCGAGGGGAAGGCCATTACTGGATGCTCAGAGCTCCACAACTCGTAAGAGGTCCAGAATGGGGGATGCAGCAAGGGAGGTTGCACTAAACTATCATGCGACAGACAGTCTTGGACAAAGGAAAATAAATCGTCGAAATATGGGAGAATGAGGTGAGGCACTTGTGAAGGAGCATCCCATATAGAAAAATTGAAGAAGAAGTTAATTGGTTTATAGATACTGGGAATTCCAGAACGCGATAGATTGTTTATCTCAGAACATTGGATATGACGTGGCATATTAGAACCTAGTGGGGAAGTTGCACGCAAATATGGTGGAGGATAGAACCAAGTGACAAAAGGAACACCAGCTCTAGGTGAAGGTGATTGAGCAGAGGTTATGGGTTGTAGAGGAATTACTCAAAATCGTGACTACTATAGTGCATTTGGAAGAAGGAAAAATTGGATACATGAGCAAGATGTTCTACATCTACCTGAAATATATCAATAACCTGGATATCACGCTGGCACAAGAACTAGGAGAACCGACTAGGCTTACGAAATATTGGGCCAGGGAGGTAATTAGAGAAAGTAGAAAGCAACCGACGATGCGGGGAGCAGGAGTGGGTGCAATAGAAACTCTAGAAACAAAGATTTCACCTGCATATGGGTTAGGTGGGGCAAAAGAAACACCAACGTCTCTGGTTAAATGATCATGAGTGTGTCTTTTTTTTTTATATTTTGTCAAATGGTTGGGTAGGCCAGAGAATAGTAAAATGTTTATAGGTAGGCATGTAGGTGTAGAACAGATAGACAAATTCACATGCATGCCACCTTCAATATGTAAATAGCAAAGTAGCAGTAGTAGTAAAGTAAATTTTGTAAATCAAGTTGCATCATCATGCCTGCTACTTTCCTGGAGTGAAGTGTATGAATCATCTCCTGAGCCAGAAGGATATTATCCAGAATTTGTCTTCCCTCCACATATCTCGATTGTTCCTCTGAAATGAGGCCCAGAAGAATAGGTTTGAGTCTATTTTCTATAACTTTAGAGATGATCTTGTAAATAACATTGAATAAAGCAATAGGTCGGAATTTTGCAGGGGTGTTGGCTTCCTCTTATTTAGGGATAAGGGCTAGGAAAGTAGAATTTAGAGATTTGAGAATTGAGGTAGAACGCCGAGAATCCTCCAGCACTTCCTAGACCTCATTTTTTACAATTTCCTAGCAAGCCTTGTAAAAATTGATGGTGGAGCCATCAGGCCCAGGCACTTTGTCATTTGGCATATCTTTCACCACATCCTCCACTTATTTTATGGAAATTTCTCTAGTTAAAGCAAGGTTTTGCTCATTAGAGATTGTCTTGGGAATAGATTTGATGAGTTCAGCAATTGCTTCTGTTCTGTCTACCGTTGGTTCCTGAGCTATGTTGTTGAAATGAGCAGTAAGCAGGGTAGAAATTCCTTGATGATTCTCAATGATGTCCCCTTGCTCACTTTTGAGACTGATGATTTTATTGACACCCCTGTAGTCCAGTGATGATTTGTGAAAGAACTTGGTGTTCTGTTCCCCTTCCTTGAGCCATTGGATCCGAGAGTTTTGCTTCCAAAGGATCTCTTCCTACTGGCACTGGAGCTGCCACTGCTGCATTAATATTTTTTCTTTGTTTTCAGTTTCTGGGTCACTATCTCCCATAATCTAATCTTTGTGAATCTGCTCTAGCTGCTCTTCTATCTTGGCTTTTTCTTTGAATATGTTCCCAAAGAGTTTTTTATTCCATGTTTTGATTTTATTTTTGATGTGTCTCAATTTACCTTGAAGTTTGAACATTTTGGTTTCTCTGATATCTAATGGTTCCTGCTACCACTTCTCAACCAGTTGAGTGAAGTCCGGGTGATTAAGCCAAAACTTTTCAAAACTGAAAGGTGTATTTCTAGGAGATCCCTGTATAGTAGCTATCAGAGAGATGGGTCAATGACCCGACCCTCCACTAGGTAGAATTTCTGAATCTACTATTACTCCCTCCTACAACATACTTTCAGATATTAGAAATCTATCAAGACGAGAGGTGATTTGTCTCTCACCTCCCTTTCTGTTGTTCCAAGTGTAGGCCCCACTCTTGGGGTAGATATCCACTAATTTAGCTGTGTTGATAAAATCTAAGAATGCTTCAGAATCTTTGTTGAGTTTCTTGATTCCTCCCTTCTTCTATGATAGTGTAGTTATCATATTGAAATCCGCCCCTATGATTGCTTTCGCTCTGGGATATACGAGCTTCAGATTCAATAAAGTTATTAGAAAAATGTATTTCTCTTCTAACTTTTGAGGCCCGTAAACATTGGTACATAAATAGGTCCTTGAGTTACCTATCACTTGAACTTCTATGGCTATAAAGTGTCTAGTAGCCTCAGAGGAGAAGATTTTCATTACATGTGGATTCGACCAAGTGACTAAACCTCCCTCCCATCCATGACTAGCTATTTCCATATATTCCATTTGTCTACCTAGCTTTTTGCTCACTTTTTTGATAGTATTACTTGCACATTTGGTTTCTTGCACAAATATATTATCAGGTTTTTCCTTTTGGACCTTCCTTTTTAACAGTCTCTATTTTGTTTGGTTGCTGAGCCCTCTAACATTCCAAGAGATGACTTTCATTTTAACACATAAAGAATTAGGATCTAAGAGAAAAGGCTTCTAGAGCTTTCATATTACCAGAGTTTAAGAGCATTTGTCCCATTTCCTACAATGCCTCATTATTGGATCTACATCCTCTCTTCTTCCTTTGTTTGGTGTTGGTGGATGTTTGAAGTAAGCTTTTTGTACAGAGTCCCATTCCTTTTGCTATGCCCAGATTCCTATTTTTCATCTCCAACTCTTCTTTTTTCTTAGCTATGAATATTTCATTAATTTCCTAACTTCCTCTTCGGATATGTTTTTCATCCCCTTATTTCTCCCGTCTTCCACCATATCTGGTAGATTAACTCCTTCCTACTCTAAAACCTCATTGAGCTCCATTTCCTCACTGCCTATGTCACTTATGAGCATCTCTAAATCCTCATCTACTCCTTCTGTGCCTACCTTATTTTTTTTCAGTACTGTTCTGAATATTTTCCTCCATTACTTTGGTTGCCACTTTTGTTGTTGGTTTGTTTGTTTCACTGGTCTTGTGCTCCTTACTATGGTCCTTTGAGTCAGTTTCATTTTCCAACACTTCAAAAGCATTACTTGGGTTACCTTGTGTTGCGCTTGTTCTGATTGGTCGTTTCCTGTTTGCTCTTTGTTTTGCTCTTGGTCGAATGAAGGTGCCCCTGATCTTCCCTTCTTGATCCTCCTTGTGTGCTTCCACTGGTTTGTTTAATGGACAATCTTCAATTAAGTGTCCATGCTCATGGCACTTCCTGCAGCGAAATGGAATTTTCTCATAGTCAATAGCTTGGAAATAGTCCTCATCTCTGTATTCTTGGCACAGACTTTCATGCAATGCCCCTGAAACATCCATCTCCACACAGATCCAAGCACAGGAAGTATATCTTCTTTGTAGCGTGGCCTCTGAGGCTTTAATAAAAGTTCCTAAATTTTTACCTATTTGTTTTAGAGCAGCATAGCCCCAATAGTTTATTGGGAGTGCGAAGAGGTGAATCCAGATTGGCACAAAGTCGGGTTTCCATGGCTTCATATAGAGGCCTGCTGAAGCGAAAAAGTAAGGTCCTCCATCAAATATTTTGTCCTTGTCTTCTAGATTGGAAAAAACAACTGTAAAAAAACCTTTTGCTCCAAGGTGCAGTCTAACATCACCTTTGGGTTTCCATTGTTGTTTTATCCATTGACAGAACACCCTTTCCATTGGCCATAGTCCCATGAACTTGCAGATCATTGCATGTTCTATCACGTGGTCTCTGTAGGCTTGAATTTTTGGGTCCGTTAGAATCACCTTTAGGACTTCTGCCATTTTAGGTTTGCATGGGCCTTGAGTCGGTTTATCAGTAAGATTTCCTTGTATGTTCTTATTCCCCTCGCTTTCTCTTTCTGGGGCAGTCTTCTCATTGTCTTCTTGCTCCTTCTCTTGTTTATTCTCCTATGCGGGATGAGCATGTGCTTCTTTCATTTTTCTTTTGTTGTCTGCTCTTCGGTTGCTCTCTTTCCCTTTCAGCTTTTGAGTATTTTGTTCCTCCTTTTCCCCGTTTTCGCTTCTTCCCTTACTGGTTCCTTCCTCTTTCTTTGACCTTTCATACCCTATTATTTGCACCCCTTCCCGTGTTGATTGTTTGTGCATGATTATCTGTTTGTATGTGGGGGTCCGTATGGACCCCTCATTTACCATCTGTCGGGTCAGGATCTGTCCCCTTCTGAAACGTTCTGCCACCCTGACCCTGTTCCTCTCCAGTTTCAAACCCTAGGTCTGAAAACCCGTGAACTGTCTCCTCTATTTTCCTCAGCTCCTGCTCTCTTGATCACACTACTCCTTGGTAATATTGTATTATAAGAAAACATTTTATTTCCCCATCATCCCTTAAAATACCCCTTTCCCCTCCATTTTTATCCTTATTTCATTATCCTATATTTCTGCCTATAAATTCCCTTTAGAATCCCTTCCCCTTTAATAAAACATCATTATGTTCCATAAAACCCCTTTTTCCTAGGGTAAAAACCATTTTTCCCACTTTGTGAAAAGTTTTTTTTCCCTTTTTCTAATCTAAAAACCCTTAAATCAACTTATCCTAAGTTCAAAAAACCCTTCCGCCTTGAAAAAACCCACCTGATGGATCATTTGAGTGAATCCACAAATTAAATTTAATTAAGCACAATTAAGTATTTTTGATTAGGCGAGCCCCTCCCTAACCTTTCCCCTAATCCCCTCCGCACATCTTTTTATCATGACCACCATTCGATCAACACCCATCTAATATAATGGTTATTGCTCCATTTCACACACATTCAACTTCCAAGCTTTAATAGCCCGAAATGGGAAGTTTTGGCCAGACCCAGTTTGGCGACATGTCCCCATCACAATATTTTGCATCCCCTTCAAGTTTTACCACCCTTCCCCCAAAAAGGGTGTGATGAGGGGAAAAACCACCCTCTCGATACCAAGCACAGTTCATAACCATTTTTTCCTGCATTTCTCATTTTTTCCCAATAAAGCCCTATAAATGCCATTTTCACGATTTTTTCGATCGTGTGTGCATTCAAAGCCTGAGATTTCTTGTGCTCCTGAAGTCTACAAACTACCAAACAACTACCAGATGACATATTACCTTCAGCACTCATCCAAAGCCACTATCTGTCACCTAGGACCTAAGAACTTCAACTAAGTTCACAACACCATCCTCCGGTTTCATGTATTCTACAAATATAAACCACATTTACGCTTGTTAATATAAAAAGTTCAATTAATTTAACATTGAATGAACTTAACTTAGCTATCATACTTGTGAATTAGGCAATTTGCACCCAGACCCTCAAAGAATCTGCAAAACCCAGACCTCTAGTCGAACCTTGCCAATTCAATTTCCGAATTTTACCCCCGTTTTACACATTGACTACCCACATTTCCCTGAATATTAAGCCTATTTCAACCGCCCACCTTCACCTAGATCACCTACCCTTGGCTGATAGGGATTTCCAAATTAAAGATACATCTTCACCCTCTGAAAGAATGAAGCTCCACTTCTAGAGCAAAGACATATTTTTAAACCATGGTGATGACATTCACCTTTGGGAGTGAAATCTCCCCCTCTACTCATTCTCAGAAGTCCATAGTCTCCCAAACATTATCCATTATTGTCAGACATGCTACATCACCAGCCAGAGAGTTGTAGTAGCCCCCAATCAACCACTGCTCTTCACTATCACTCCATAATCCATCAATCAGATGTTACAAGTCCAACCCAGCCCAAATTTATCTCCTTTGTCCATTGTAGGACTGCTAGAACTCTATAATTCTATTGATGAGGGCAAATCCAAGAAAGTTTTCAAATATTTCATAGTTGGAGAAAAACATAGACCAAATTTTACCCCTCCATACTCTGCCCCTATGTTTTCACAAACTGCGACACATATTATCACCATTATGTCTTACATCCTTGGATACAAAACAGATGAGCATGTAGATGAAGTCACCTTTTCTTTCCTATCCCTTTTTACCCCTGGTAAACCTCCCGCCATCAAGTTTGACTATGCTCAGTTCATTACAGACAAAATGCATCAACAACTCATCAGATTTCCCACTGAAAGGGTGTTTAAGTTCTCTGTAGTATTGTATTATTTGTTTCTATACTATCAAACTGATAAATTCCCCATGAAGATTGTAAAATGTGGCAGTAAAGGAAGAGAGAGATCTATGCTCTATTGGACACATATTCTCCAAAAATATTCCATTGTTTATGATTATAAGGTCTTCATAGATTCCTTTGTCCACCTAGTAATGAATATGCTGACAGGAACTATGCAACATAGGATTAGTCCTCAAATCAAAAGGGTACTTGAACTGGCCAAAAATAGTAAGATAGAGGACTAGTACTTGTACCAAAATCACATAGAGATCAACGTCTGCGGCTACCAACTGGCTCCATACAAATTGCCAAAGTATCTTCCCTTAAGAATTTTTTCCTTGGAGTATTTCAGGCAAATCATTGACTCAGATGATGTCCACTTCATCTCTACAAAGAAGAAGGCCCAATTCAGAGTCAAAGGTGATTTGGGCCCTTTATTTGAAATAATAGACAAGCTGGACCAGAGGCAGACAGTATGTTACGGGAGTTGAAGTTTTCGAAGAGTTTTATGTGGCAGTATCACCCTCTCGGAGTAATAACAAAAATGACAACCAGGGTTAAACTAGCTCCTTATGCACATTATTCAGTGTGTGAAATTGAAATATTTTCCAACCAAACTGAATGGTTGGAGAACACTTTAGTAGATAAAGATAGAACAATAGTTGATGTTGAAAATGCCCTATATAATATTGATCAATAGATTGACCTGAGTGAGTTCGTGTAGGTCCCAGATCAAAGGATGGATACTCCCTCTACATTGCAAAAACCCCTGAATAAGGAAGAATAACCCAAAAAGCAAAGAAGAGACTTCTAGTTCCCAGATGGAAATAGTGGATGACCAAGCAAACCAAAGGAAAAGGATAAAATTGAATAATGTATTTGAACATGAAGAACAGAGTGAGGTGGAAGGAACATCGTCAGAAACACAATTAGAATCTCGGCCCGACACAGCAAGTCAGAAAGTGAAAGAGGTAGAGGAAACAAATGAACCCACCACCTCTAACACACAATTGATAGAAGGGTAGAAGTCAGCAAATATTTCTTCCTTTGTCACAACAACTGACAAAGAAAAAAAAGTTAAGGATAGATAGAAGGAGATTAAAATAAGAAATAGAAAATTGAAAGCTGAGACATATGCTCAGTATTTCAAAAATTTAGCTCCTAACCAGAGCAGAATTATGTGTGCATTTGATATTAAGGAGGGAAAGATGCAAATGTCATATATGCATCCAACAATGCCACAACCCAAGTCTGCAGCAGATTATAAGAAGGCCACAATTGAAGTATTGGTAAAGGACATCCATCCAGCAGACCAAATAGAGTTTCACACACAAGCTGGAGATATGGCGTACTCCACCTTGACTGGTAAGGCCATGGATGCATATAGATTACAAGAGTCCTTCAATAATACCATTGCACAGTGGAGAGGGCCTCCTCTAGTGCTAAAGTCAAAATGATTAAATCCTTGGAAGACATGATCATTGAGTTGGGCCATGACCCAGAGGAAATAAAGGATACTGAGAAATTGATTAAAAAACAAGAGTGAAGACATTGCAACCCTGTAAAACCAGCTCAAACTACCTCAATGATAGGACCCTCAAACAAAACAAGTCCTAGAAAGCCAAACTATTGAGGAGGAAATGCTTGACTTAGTGTTGTAGTTGAACACCCAGCTATAAGAAATGGACAAGTTGAACAAGCAACCCAACCTCCAAGAAAATATAGCCATAGTCATCCCAACTGTAACCATAGCAGTATCATCAACATTGGCTGAGAAATTGGCTCCTACAGTTCCATTGGCCACTGCATTACATGCAACAACATCATCTACTTCAATAACAGGGTTGACCAAAACAGATTCTACAGGTGAAGAAGCCAATAAGTTGGCTAAAGCCATGGAAGAGTTGACCCTAATGAAATCAGGAAACTGGAAGAGAAAGTGAACAGTTTGGAGACAGACTATGAACTTGGTCAAATTATGAATAAGGAAGAACATCACAAGCTAGGAAGATTAACTGAGAGGATAAAGAATCTAGAGAAAGAAATTACTCTAGGTGAGCCATTGGGACAGGTAAAAGAAGAATTGTGGGCCAATATCATTGACTCTTTCAGTGATATTTGGCCATCAATTTAGGTAATTTTTAGCATATTGATTTGGTTAAAGAGGCCACAGAGGCAATTCAAAAGCTTAAAATAGAGCTGGAAGGGATGCTAGAAGAGGCAACAAATATCATTGAATTTTTGAATTCCAAGAACAAATATTAATTGGAAGAATTGGATATTAGTGACAGGACAGGGACAATCCTTGAAGTAAGAATATTTCTTACTAAACGGAATTTGATGCACAACTTGGAAGACAAGTGTCACACTATGCAACTTTCTATTGATAGATTTAAATTCAAATTTGACACTTTGATGTAGAAAGGTTTACCAAGTCCTTTGGTAATTAAAGATAAATTGATGACATAAGATGACTACAACAAAAATCTCAAGGAATTAGACAGAACTCAAGTCAACACAGCAAAACAAGGGATGCCCTCTGGTAAAGTTCTTTACCAAGTTTTGGAAAACTTGTTTTACCTCTAGCATGAGGTAAAACACTTGTTTGTAAATAAGCCTACATTTGCTAAGTTCATAGAGGCTAACGAGGTCTTCAAGAAGTTGAAAAACATTCAGTTACCAACTGAAGAAAGATGGGAGCAGCTAACTGACTTACTTTAATTCAAAGTAAGTTCAAAAATGAACACAGTTTCGAAAAGACAAAATACTGAAAGTAAATAGGCAGTTGTCCCAGTCACAGAGTATCAGAATCCAAGAGTATTAGTAAGAGAAGATAAGTCGAAGAGCATCACATGACAACAAAAAGATCAATTAGCTAAAAATAAAAGGACATTAGATATAATAGTGCCAGAAAGCAATCAGTTAGAAAGGTGGCATTACATTTTTCGAATTAGATATTTTTTCCCTAAAATAAATCCCAAGTGAGTTTGGGATATTTTGTAAATAATTTTGTACCAATACTTCATAATTCGAAATATGTAGTGTGGATTCTATTAGACATTTCTATAGACTTTTTTATCATAAGACTCGAAGGGTTATTATATAATTTGTTGAGCCAACAAGTTGGATCGATAAATAAAGATCAAATATTTCCAACAATTCATTTGTTGACTGAATTTCAGACAAGTATTTTCATGTGTTATTGCTACTTTTGTCAAGTTATTCATCATCTTTAATGTGTTTTTGAATCTAAATGTTATAACTGGAATAATACTTCAGAATTTGTTTAATTATACTATGTCTTAATAGTTATACATTTAAATGTTTTTTGTTGATATCTAAGTTAAGCAATCCTTAGCTTTATATTGATTTCATGAATAGTCCAAGTTAAAGGACTCTTAATTTCCATTTTATCTTGATTACACCTTCATTCTTCATTCATTATCTCAGTCTGAGAACCCTTAACTACTCTCTCACCCTGAGTGAAACCGTCTCACCCCTTTGTCTTAAAGATCTGAAAAACACTCTATTACCTTGCCCTTGGAACATTCCCTTTAGTGAGTTAATCTAGTTTTTCTTCCTTATTGTTTGACTCCCTAGCCCAATGGTCTAGAAGACATCATTTTATCCATCTGCCTAACCTGATCCCACCACCCAATCTCAAACACAAATAAAAAATCCCTTGAACAATCATAACTAGCCTAAAAACATCTTAACTAAAACAACGTTAAATTCTAAAGAGAGCCCTCTATGAGCATTAGGAAGGCTAGGTCCTGATCTCCAAAAGCAATTTGTGGTTACCTTTGGTTTTTCTTTCTTTTTACTTCAAAAGAAGTATCAAAGTGATAACAAGAGTAAAATAAATGGGATCTTAAATGGTTTTTGTGCCACGACAAAGCCATCTGGAAAGAGGGAGCAAGTTCAACAATGTTTCCCTCAAGGATCTAGGAGCTATACTAATTAATTTATGTAATATGAGAGTGTTATGCTCGCCCACTCTAAACTGTAGTTAAATCATGAAATTTTTATCATAGAATATAAGAGGCATTAGTAGCTTAGAAAACAACATCTGCTAAAAAAATGTTCAAATGGAATAACCTGATATTAATTTTTTACAAGTGTCAAAGTTCTTAGTAGAGAAAATAAAGGAGCTAAGTTGGAATACAGTGGAGGTCGAAGCGCAAGACTCGGCTGGGGGATTGATAACCTGTTGGAACCCCTAATCCTTGATCTTACTTGACTCAGAAGAAACTAGATCATACTTATCAGTAGAAATGCAGGTAATAGGGACCCCATGCATAATGGTGTTTACAAACATTTATGGGCCTCAAAGAACTAAGGAGAAGATCAAACTCCTTCAATACCCGAGTAAGATAAAGATCAGGAAAGTGCATATCCTTTGGGTTTTGGGGGAGGAACTTCAATATGATAACCTGTCTATTGAACCAGAAATGGGGAGAAAAGAAGAGCATACAAATATGAAAAAGAATTCAAGGAATTGATTCATGCATCCAACCTCATTGACATGGAAATTGCGACTAGATGCTTCACTTGGAGTAATAAGTAGGGAGAGAAACAATAAGTTGTGCCCAGGCTTGACATGTTTTTAATCTCAGAATATTTACTGATGAGACGGTTTGATGTGGCCGCAAATATCCTTCTTTATGGAGGGTCTAACCATTGTCCAGTGATATTAATGATACAGTAGGTACCCCAAAAAAAAATCCTGTTATATTTCAAGCCTTCTAGTTAGAACACTCTGCCTGATCCAGATATCTTCAGCTATCATAATTAACTAAGATATTTTACTTTTGTGATGTTATCATAATTGCATATGAAAGAGTATGGAAATCCACATGTGCATAATCTGAAGAAGATGAAACATAACAACAACCATCAAATCATAGGGCAAACACATTGATAATGGAGTTCACCCAATGTGGGTTACATCTTTGGGCCGAGTGTCGGGAGTGGGGAGACCACCTCACTAAACTTTTTAAGATAATGATGAGTACATAGTACATTGTTTATCATTGCAAGGATAAATTTTCTCAACCAGAGTGGCTTGTCTCTCCACAGGATGCCTTCTATAGGAACTCTCACTCAAATGGTCACTCCTTCAGTATGAAAAGTTAATAAAATCTCACATGACGTGGCATACAAGTATCCCTTCACATAATGGTAACATATATCTCAACAATAAAAACATCATCTCAACAAATTAGAAGAAAAGCATTGCATAACTGCATCATATACCTCCACTTTCAGGGATGGCCAAAAATTTCAAATCTTAGCTACTGAAATGGACACATCACCATTGAATTTATGGCACAAAATCATTTCAAACAACTTTAAACTTTTCCCCTTTTGACATCATCAAATTCTAGACCCTCAGGAATCTTGAAGATTCCCTCAAAGATTCCTTCCTAAAGATGGCTGAAAAATGTCTTCTCTGATGAAAATTATGCACACACCACAATGCTCCCTATGAAATTCTATCAAAAATTAATATAAATTCAACATCATTGTGCCTCAATAAAAAATCAACCTGTAAGGTAATCTTTTAGATTCCACAAGATTCTACAAAGATTTCTTGTTGTTGTCCACTTGAATTTTTGTTGCTTGGATGGGAAATGGACCACAACATCAAATTCCATGCAAAATTTTGGTTCGTTTGAGTATAAAGTTGACATGATTATGTCGTTGTGAAAAATCACCCCCAAGGAATATTTTAGATTCCTCATTGCTGCATGGAATATCACATGGAATATTCTTCCTCGAAAAATGTTCTCCTCCTAGGCACCTAGATCTGCACTTAGTTCTTAGCTCAGCGCTCCCTCCATTGGTCCAGAATGAAAAATGGTTGAAGGCTTAAATAAAAACCCTCAGCAGATTTTTGAAAGAAAACCCCGTGGGCCATTCATGGTGTGCCCAACTTGGGCGCGCAAGAACTGGGTCAAACCCTGCTTGTGGTCAAACACTTAACGATTTTTTTTTAGTTTAATTTTTTTAACTTTGGTGGGATATGATGTTGGGTGAATGATGGTTGGAAGGCATTTATGGTTTGTTTTATTCCATTTATATTATATTGTTCCAACATGATTTAAATCCCTTAGTTACATATGCCATTAATACGACTTAACCACCCTTTTTAAATTTTAATGTACAATATTGTTTGTTAGGACCTTATACAATATGAATTTTTTAATATGGTTTGTTGTGCCCCCCACCATATGACCATATAATATGGTTTATAACAACCAACCTTTGTTTTTTTAAATATTCGTTGGTCCTTCCTTTTTTGTACAAACCATATATAATATATTGTTTTAAACCACAACCATATTTTTATTTTTATGTTGTCTTCTATTTTTTGTAATTATTATATAAACTGTCTCATATGGATTGTTGTTTATATGTGTGTGTGTGTGTGTGTGTGGATTTAACAATTTTTTTTTTGGCAGGGGCAAGAGCCAATGATTGAGCACCAAGTGTTAATGGATGATGGGCTTCCATGTACGCCATGGGTCCCACTTGCTGACTGGGATGCCATGTGGCACATTGTGCGGCCCATTTTTTTTTTCATTTCGTGTCAAACATTAAAAAGCCATAATTTGGTAATACATACTCAGATTTGATTGTCATGTGTGCCACTAGAATTGTAATGACGAACAATGCATCTTGGTATTGGGTTGGATATATTTAGAGGACTTTGATTTTTGAACTTTTCTGGAGCCTTCTGGATCATTCATCCCCATTGAGGAGCTTCTGCTCCTTGAAAAGCATGAACACTATATGAAATCTTCTTTACTCACTTGTCTACACAAAAAGTGCCATAACATGCCACACTTACTTCTCCTTCACCATTGTACTTCACAGCCATAAGTGTTGAACTGACACGTGCATCTTATGCAAACCTATAGTACATCTTACAAAATACAAGTTCAAATTAAAGAAATATCATGACCCAAGAAAACCCCATACTTACCAAGAGTTTATAACACACACTCTTTGGCCAAGTGTATATCATAATAGAAACCAATACTCTAGCTATCAATAAAAGCCCAAAAACATCACCATTGCTTCATTATGCGATGGAAAACACATCATCATTTTTACAATTATATCGCAACACATGATTTACAAAATGTGGCCATGACAAGCTACTATATCTAGTAAAACCATCTCTCACTCACCAAAGTGAATAGCTTATCTCCCTATGGTAGATTTGCTTGTTGAAAATCCTTTTCAACTGATTCCTGCATGGTTGATTTTTCCTTGCGATGCTTCTCTATATGTAGCCTCCAACACATGGCCCTTTGATGTCAACCTCTATTGTAATGACTAAGAAAAGTCTTATTCCTCTAGACTTGCTTAACCTTCATCCTTTCCTGATGTGGAGAAGGTCTTTCATGCTTCATCCTCTTTCTTGTTGTCATTCTCTTTCAAAACTCAACAACCACATGGTTATGCAAACCACAAAAACTACATGGTTTTCTATGTCGTCATTTATGTTCATCATTAACAATATCCATGTAATCATAATGAACTCTAGAATACTAAGACTTTTTATACCGCTCTTGGTTGTCTCTGGGCAACCCAAGTAAGAGCTTTCCTTAGCTTTTGCTCTATAATGTGCACTATCGTGGGAGGATTGTGATAAATTCCAATCATCCTCTTTCTCTGATGGCTTTGACAATGCCTTGGAAGATTTTGATGCCTTTGAGTACTCTCCTTCAATGTACCCCAAAGTTGAAAATCAAGGTCATTGTAAAAACTGCAATGGTTGAGTCATTCCTTTTCCATCAACACCAAGTCCTCCTCCTTTATACCCCATCTTGGTAAGGAGTCTCATGCTAGTTCCCCAAATGGGTACCTCCATGTTTCCAATAGAAATAGTGTTATGTGAAAACGAAAGTGAAGAAAAATCAACATTGTTTACCTCATCTCTCAATTCTAAAATAGGTGATGAAGGCTTCACTAAGCCTTCGTTACACTTCAATTTTTCCAAGGCCTCTTCCATGGCTTGTAATTGAGGTTGCACTCTCTACTTTTCCTATTTTTCTTCTCAGAAAAGTCTCGTTAAATTCAACATTATATTCTTGAAGGTTCTAATTGATATCCTCATCTGAATGATGAGAAGACGATGAAGAAGATGAGGATGTAGCATCGTCTTCTGCTCTTATTTTCTGACTTTCCTCTCTTTCCATATTCTCCTCATAATCAATGTACATTATGTCCACCATGCGTGCCATATTCAGGAGGTCCTCGTATAGATCTGTGTTGTTATCCATTTCCCTTCTTGTTTCACATCCAATAATTCACACTCACAATTCACATCAGTGAGAAGACCGATCTAATACCAAACTTGAGCTGGATTTCTTCAGCTACCAAAATTAACCAAGATATTTTACTTCTATGGTGTTAGCAAAATTGCATATGAAAGAGTATGAAAATCCACATGTGCATACTATAAAGAAGATGAAACATAAATACAACCATCAAATCACAGGACACAAACACATTGATAATGGAGTTCACCCAGTGTGCGTTACGTCTCTGGGCCCAGTGTCAAGGGTGGGGAGGCCGCTTCACTAAATTTTACAAGATGATTATGAGTACATATTACATTATTTGTAATTACAAGGATAAATTCCCTCAACCATAGTGGTATGTATCTCCTCAAGACGTCCTCTTATAGGAACTCTTACTCAAGTGGGCACTCCTTCAATATGACGACCTAATAAAATGTCACATGACGTGGCATACAAGTATCCCTCAACATAATGGTAACAGGGATCTCAACAACAAAAACACCATCTCAGCAAATTAGAATAAAAGCATGACATAACTGCATTGTATACCTCCACTTTCGGGGATGACTAAAAAATGCAAAGCTCAGCTACTGAAATGGACATCACAAAATCGTGTCAAACCACTATAAAATTTTCTCCTTTATGACACTGTCAAATTATGGACCCTTGAGAATCTTGAAGATTCCCCCAAATATTCATTCCTAAAGATGGCCAAAAAATCCACTGCTTAGAAGAAAATTATGAGCACACCATTGTGCTACCTATGAAATTCTGTACAAAATGATTATAAACTTAACATCATTCTACCTCGGTAAAAAAAATTAGCCTCCAAGGGAATCTTCTAGATTACACAAGATTATACAAAGATTAATTTATGTTGGCCATCTAAAATTTAGGCTACTCATATGGGGAAATAGACCACACCATCATATTCCCTGTGAAATTTTGGTTCTTTGAGTATAAAGTTGACATGATTCTGTCACTGTGAAAAGTCAGCCCAGAGGAATATTTTAGATTCCTCACTACTACATGGAATATTTTGTATAATATTTTAGGGAATACTGCTCCTTGAAAAACATGCCCATCATGGGCTCCTAGTTCTGCACTTGGTACTCAGCTCAGCGCTCCTTCTGTTGGTCCCAAATGACAAATGGTTCAAGACTTAAATAAAATCCCAAGGCAGATTTTGCAAACACCCAATGGGTCATTGGTGGTGTGCCCAACGTGTGCAAGAAAGACCCAGGTCAAACCCTTCCTGCGGCCAAACACTTAACAAACTTTTGGTGGTTGAATTTCATTAACTTTGGTGGGTGGTGACTTTGGATGAATGGTGGTTGTTAGATGATTATTTTTTGTTTCATTCCCGTTATATTATATTGTTCCAACATCATTTACAGCCCTTAGTTACATTTGTCATTAATATTTCTTAACCACCCATTTTAAATTTTAGTTTAAAATATTGTTTGTTGAGACCTTGTACCAAATTCTTTTTAATATAGTTTTGTTTTAATATGGTTTGTTGTGCCTCCCACCATATTACCATATAATATGGTTTATAACAACAAACCTTTGTTTTTTTAAACATTCATTGGTCCTTTCTTTTTTGTACAAATCATATTTATTATATTGTTTTAAACCACAACCATAAATTGTTTTTATGTGGTCTTGTCTTTTTTAATTATTATATAAATTGTCTCATATGGTTTTTGTTTAATGATATATATAAGATATATAATAATATATATATATTTTGTTTTTTATCCAAGGTGAAAGCCAATGATTGAGCACCAAGTATCAATGGATGATGAGCTACCATTTATGATGTGGGTCCCACCTGCTGACTAGGATGCCATGTGGCATAGACTAGACCCCCTTTGTTTTGTGTGTCATGTCAAAATTTAAAGAGACATAAGTTGGTCATACAAACTTAGATTTTAGTGTCATCTATGCCACTGAAATCATAATGACAATAACTACGAATTGGTATGGGTTTGGCTACATTTTGAAGAATTTGATTTTCGAGCATTTCTGGAGCCACCTGGATCACTACCTTTATCAAGAATATCAAAGGATGGTGGGAGGAATAGATCCCAATGAAAGGCTCTAAAATGTACACCTTACGAGAAAGGTTAAAATATATTAAGTATAAATTAAAGTAGTGGAATAAGACAAAATTTGGTAACATCTTCTAAGCAAAAAATGAACTAGAACATAAGGTGGAAGCATTGCAACAACGATTTATCTCTGAAGGTTACTCAGAGGATAGAAAAGGAGAGGAAATGGATCTACTAAAGAAGTGGGAGGATAGATGTAAACAAGAGTAAATTCCATGGATACATAAATCTCGAGTGTTTTGGCTAAGGGAGGGAGAGAGAAACACTAAGTTCTTTCATTGTTTAACAATAGAACATAGGAATTCCAATCAAATCCTTAAAATAAAGGATGAGAGTGGACAAAATTTCGAATCTCATCAAGACATTGGGGAGGTCTTGGTCCGATGGTTCTAAAAGATAGATTAAGAACCCCAAGTGGAGACATGGGAAAATATTCAAAGGATTGTGAGGCATATCACGAAGGTGCTCATAGAAGATCACAACAGTAATTTAAACAAGTCGGTCTCCATGGAAGAAGTGGCACTGGTAGTGAAAAAAATGGCCAATGGGAAAGTCATTGGACTGGATGGATTTACTATAAATTTATTTAAATCTTGCTGGGAAATTATCAAATATGATATATATGAGGTGGGTTCCAATTCCTAGGACTTAGCAACAATTCTCAAAGCCCTCAATCTGACTCTTATAGCCATTACTCCCAAGGAAGAATTGAACAGTACCCCTAAGAAGCTTAGGCTAATAACCCTTTTCAATATTTTATATAAAATCATATCCAAATTAGCGGCTAATAGGATGAAAATGATTTTTCCTTATCTGATGTCTTAGGAAAAATCAAGTTTTGTTGAGGGGAGACAGATTCTAGGTAATGTAATTCTAGCACACGAAGTAGCTCATTCATTAAAAACCCAAGAAAAGGTTGGTATGATTATTCAATTATATTTGTCTGAAGCATATGACAAGATCAATTGGGAATACATGGTAGTGGTTACATAAGCATTTTTGTTTGATAAACACTAGTCCAATTGGATTATGGGATTGGCCTCATCACCTAGTTTTTCAATTCTGGTTAATGGATCCCTAGTAGAACCTTTCTTTCTAACCAGAGAAGTTTGACAAGGGAACCCATAACCTCCCTTCGTCTTTTTCTTAATGATGGAAGGACTTGGAAGGAGGATTGGGGTGGCCAAAAGAGGAGAAGCCATAAAAGGAATTAAGTTGCATGAGGATGCTCATGTGACCACTCATCAACAATCTATGGATGATACCATTCTTCATGGAATTCCTACAATAAAGAAGGCACGTAATTTCAAATCCATTCTGGATACCTACATGGCAGAGTCAAGTATGGAGTTAAACCAGTCAAATTCCATGATTTTATTTTTTAACACTCACATTCATATCGAGAGAAACCTTTATGCCCATCTAGGGTTCCAAAGGAAACCCCTCCCTTCTATGTATTTACGGTTCCCCCTAATAGTGCAAGGTTGGAAGAAATCCAACTGGGAGAGAGAAATCTCTGACCTGGAAGATAGGGTCAAAATATGGATGGTTAGAGCATTGAATTTGTCAAGAAAATTGGTGCTAGTAAAGGTGGTTCTTTAGGCTATCCCAAGGTATATGTTATCTATTCTACCTGCGCCTAAGGGAATTCTCCAAAAATTAAGGGAGGTTCAAATGAACTTCCTATGGTGAGGGGCATAGGAAAAATGAAAATGGGCATTGGTGATATGACCATGCTATGTAAATAAAATTGTGGAAGGCCTAGGGATACAGGCCCCTGAGATAACTAACAGAGAAAATGAGGGAAAATTGTGGTGGATATGGCTTAAAGGAGTGGAGACTTCGTGAGAGAAACTTTGAAAAGAGAAGTGTGCCCTTAATTTCCAAATAAAATACCTAGTAAGGCTTACGAGTTCAATCTAAAGGTTGACTATATGAAACCTAACATGGAATAGCAGAGAAAGCATTGAACAACATAGATTTTGGGAAATAAGTAACAGAAAGGATGCTCTATTTTGAGAGGATGCTTAGCAACAACAACCAAAATTAAATAGACCAGAATGGCAAGCTATACATGTAGTCATGGAGAGATAGGGTCACAAGCAAGTACATTAATTCTAGGCCCAAGGATTGGAAAATAAAAATGGAATAGATGGAACCTTAACATCCTTCATCTGACAAACTTGAGTGATTCAGGTATCCAAGATATTACTCTAGAATTGAAAAAAACAAAAATCCTGACGAATGATGACCACGACCAACTCCGATGGGGGCAAAGAGAAGGCAGAGAGTTCAACCTGAAGGAATCCAAGGCTTACTGCAAAGTCGTGTAGGTTTTAACCTCGTACAGAAATTACCTGCATACGAATTCTAAATCATAAGAAAATAAAAATGCGAGAGCATAACCCATAAAACACATATACACAGAGATTTCCCACTGGATCTCAAAACCGAGACTACCAGCTTGATTTTTCATTATATTCCTTTCAATGTTACAATACATATTTAT